>JAQFZE010001869.1:0-16263 GCA_034695245.1 Dicyrtomina saundersi | reverse complement strand
TGAGCCCAAGTGTCGAATGGAAATTATATTATGATCATAGTACAGCACATATATATAGTGGCAGGCCAGTCCCCATATTAATTCTGTTCAATTCTGTATGCATATGTCCTTGGGCAGTGGCTGGTTCTCAGTATGTAGCGACCTACTCGCTATTTTGTTGGTGTTGGTGTGTTGGTGTCGGTGTTCGTATTGGTTTTCATATTAGGAGATTTATTAATTCTTTTTTTGAATCTTATTGAAAAAATGGAAAGGAGCATCAGATCAGAGATTTGAGCGTCTCATAAAAAATAAAGTCAGGAGTATTATTACTGCAGTACTGTAATCTGTAATACTGTAGCGAGTATAAGGTAGGTATCTACTATATAGGTAATTATATGCACACACGATCGACCCACGATCAAAAAACGCCTAACTAACAATGAGTTTGAGACAGAGAGCTATAGAGCAAACAAATTGTTATTTTAATGTGCTCGTGTTTTTTTCACCTGTTTTTTGTTGTTGTTGTGTGTCTTGTCTGACTTGTGATATGTTGTGGTGTGTTTTGTGATGTGCTGTTGTATGTATACATAGTTTTGGGTTGTTGTAAAAGTTGGGTGCTCGCATCCGTAAAGATAAAAATGTTTGTGATTTTTTGGATTATTGTTTTTGAGTCAACTCTTCATTATTTTTTTTCGAGCTGAAATTGAAGTTTTTTTTTGTTTCTTGTGTGTCCCCCTTTGCGCCCATTCCTTTCTTGAACTTGAACATGGATTTGTGTGTCTGTCTATATGATCATAATCATGATCTTGATATCTGTAATTTATGCAGACAATTTCACTATCTATTCGTACAAGTATCGTCATCGTCAGGTTCAGGCCGTTCAGGATCTCTATAAATATTTCAAGTCTGGATTTAGAACACTCCCTCATCATGATTAAAAATACATGATTTTTTAAAGCGTCGATTCCGTATCCAGTTTAACAATTGAACTTTATTTTAATTATTGTTATTAGTATAGTTTCCATTACTATTATTATTACGCGCTCGCTTTTATGGTCCTTGTTCACCCCGTTTTCTGTATAACATGTACTAAATTGTAGTTTCGTTTAAAGTCTATATGTTGGTAGGTGAATCTAAACGTATTGTTTCTTCACCGTTCTACATTTCCACTTTTGCTCGGGATGAGCGAAATGATAAAGAATTATTTATTGCTGCTGGTTCTTCCAGTTTTTGGGTCTTCTTGATTAATGTCAATACTACTGGTCCTGGTCACTTGTCAGTCTTGGGTGTGACAGAGTGCAATACTGCAGTATAGTACAACAAAGCGCAGCATTTAATTAAGTTGAAGCTGTTTCACTGTTTTTAAGTACTAACTTAAAAAGCTGACGTTCTGTATTAGTAACTATCCATATGAAGAGTTGTTTGGGAAAACGGGCCAAGTCCATCAAAGCAAATTTTACAGGAACAATGAGTTTCAAATAAAATGTGACTGGCTGATTTTTTTAAGCTTAATATAATTTCCACATTTGCACACTGTGCCTAAAACTCGTACCCACATTACTCGCACCCGTCTTACTCGCACCTGGGTATTAGTTGCCCCTTTGCAAGTCGCACCTGAGCATTAGTCGCACCCGTCATATTCGCCCCCACAAGCTATGAAGCCTATAGATATGTATTGATGTAGACTATGTATAGATATACATTTGCTTACTTATTAGCATTATTATTACGTATTATTATCATTTGCCGGACGTAGGAGAGTTAGTCCTCAGGATATAAGTCAATATAAAAATTTAGTAACGTATTTTGTGAAGGAAGTGTTCATAATGTACTGACAAAATTTTTAACTTTATGTTGTTCCACAGGCACCCAACGGTTCAAGGTAGAGCATTAATGAAAAAAAGAGCCCTGTCGCACCCACATGAAAAACCCAAGATAATAGTGAGTGAACTTTTGACACCTGCAAGGGATGTTCACATAAAAATGAAATTATTCTTGATTTGCATACTTCACGGGGGCGAATTTGACGGGTGCGACTAATGCTCAGGTGCGACTTGGTAGGGGACGACTAGTACCAGGGTGCGAGTAGGACGGGGGTGAGTAATGTGGGTGCGACTTTAACGGGTGCTACTAATACCCAAACCGACAAAGTACTATCACAAGGAGTGGCTTAAATCTAGTGATTTTTGAATTTTTTAGAAAATATTTAAAAATCAAAATTTGATGGACTTGGCCTGTTTTGCCTCAAAATCAAACCTTAAATTATTATAATCAAAAATGGACGTCTCCCGTTTTCCCAAACAACTCTTCATATGCAGAGGTGTTGTTTTGAGACTGCTTTTAGTAATTACATGGTACCCTGTACCTACTTTACTTACTTTTGGTACATTCATAACGGCAGAGTGCATTATTATTATGTGACAGGGGGCTGTCTAGTTTTGTGTTTTTGTTTTTTTAAATAGGAAATTTTGCAGATTCTCCATCAATTCAATAATAAAGCCCTGTAGGCTGTGACTGTCACATGTAGTTTGATTGAGTCCTTTCTCATTTGTATATGATATTCAGATGGCGAGTTCTTATAAGTACGTATTAAAGTCTCGTGTTAATCATAGGGATCAGTGTAATTATATGGGATAGTGTATGTCGTATTTGATGAATGACGCGAAGTGAGGCGAGGGCGGCTGATAATCTTTTGTTTATACTAGGTAAATAATATATGTCTACAATAGAAGCATGTATTAATGCTCTCCTATATTCATATAGTTATAGCATATATACTTGTAGTATATATTGTTTACCTTTGTGAACTTTCCCATGGTCAGGGTCACAAATCGTAAATCTTTGAGCACTCTGTGTTACCTGCGGACATTACGAAAATACGCACAATATATTACTTACATTTCGTAGATATCAGTATAGATACATATTATATCACATATGACAGAGTCAGAGATAATTATCTGTCCCAATCCCAATATATATAGTTTCTCTCCAATCTCCGCGTCCCATCATGAATATAGAATCAGAAAATGTAAAATTTGATTTTTGGACCGGTCACTCACAGAATTTGCATACAAATGATACATCACTAAAACCGTAATGATTGCAGAATCTAATTATGTTCGAGTTTATAGGTGATACAAAACAGTTTCGGAATTATTTTGAAAAACAACCGGTTTTTTCCGAAAAATCGCTATAAAAAGTGTTGTATGGGCTAGAAGTGAAAATAAAAAAAGTATTTTTTTTTCATTTTTCAAGAGCTTTAAAATGAGCTATCACTCGACCAATTCGATGAAGTATTTCAAAAGTGTTATAAATTATGTAAATAGGTAGAATTATATTATGTAAATAGGTAGAAACAACTTTATACAATAAATCACTAGCTATATATACTTCTTTAAAAATAAAGTTTCAAAGTTCACGTTTTTGATTTTAATCTTGGACTTGTTGAACATAGAATACGGAATATAGGGGAGGGGGATGTGTGATGTTTTATAGAATTCTTTAAGAGTTTTAAAAAAACGTGACCAGAACGAGTGCAGTTTTTCTGGTTCTATATGGTAATTAATTTTTAAAGAATGTAAAGTTATTTTTATAATTATTGTGTGAACTACATAATAATTTATTACATACAATATTTGTATACCTCATTAAAATTAATCCGTTTGAAATTTGGAATCAAGAATTGAATTGAATTGAAGTTATTTGTAACAAAAATTTATTTTTAATGAGTTCTTATATGTCTTGCTTTTTGATATCTTGGGAATATGTATAAGAGAGTGCATTTTTTTTAATTTTTAGATTTACATGTACTTAGGTCTATTTTTACTTGCCCATATGGCCTATGATATGGTCATGGGTATATTGAGATGAACCTGTAGCTGACATGACATTTACTATCTTTCAAGTTTAATTCAAGGATTATGGGCCGGCTTTTAAAAATAAATAGAAAAAACCGGGTGGAGTCATTAAATATCCATCTCCATAAAAAATTTTATGAATAGTACAATGAAAATCAATATATATCTATATGGGTGCACTCGAAACTTAGAAACGCAACTCACAACTATCGCACAGACAGAAAAGTGACCGTCATCAACATGAAATGAATGATAACCAAAATTAAAATTAAACCAGAACTATATATACTAAATAATATACTCGCCCTTTCTATTTACCTATATATACATTTACAATAATAATTATTATTATCTTTTCTAATTCCGTGTAGTTTATTGTATTTTATACAATTACTTCACGTACATGTTGTATGTAATGTATTTTCTTAGTGCTGAACGGAAGGACAGATTAGGATTAGAGTATAGAGGTACAGAGGTGCCCTGTTTGCCCACGCTAAGGTAGTCGTTGCCTCTGTAACATGCAAATTATATTAATGAAAATGCTAATTTGTGAACTGAAGAGTCACTGGGGTTTTTTAATTTTGCATTAATTTGCTTCGATTTCGATTCGAGATCGAGACAACCTCTGTCACTGCCCCTGTCTTATGTCGACGAGATTCTAATTTGGAATTTTCTGACATGTAGTTTAACCTTAGTTAATGTTAATATTAATGTATAAGCCTTCATCAAACTAATGTATTCATATCCGTATTGACGAGTCAATACAAGCGGCACAATTTTCAATCTATGTAAAATATACAACTTAAAAAAATTTAAACTTTCCAAGTTATGGACTCGCCAACTATTTCATAGATTTGGTTTAAAATAATTGTGTGATTTGAATCGTGTGTGATTAATGACATTGTGACCGTGAACCGAAGTACCAGCAATAGGCAGGCCCGAAGCAACTTAAGCACTTTATGGTAATGGTAGGCGTCTACAGCAAAAAATAAAATAACGTTCAACGAAATGGAAATTTACATTAAAAACCGCCTGTGCTCTTGCTTATGTAATATGGATATTTTTGGAATTAGGAAAAGGCATCTAAAAAAATGAGGCAATCCTGCTATGGATATAGATGATCATATAGCGTATGAAATTAAAGGTGTGTGACCCGGACACCCGGATTTTTAAAAAAGTGTCGAAGTTGAAAAAAAGTATGTAGAAAAAAATATGTACGTACTTGAAGGTTCAATTTTGGATGAATACAAATAAATTGATTTCATACTACTTGACACACAGTATTAAAATATGACTCTAATTATTCATGATTTTATTTATCACTATCTAAATGCGATTTTACATCAGATATTAAGTTAAAGCTAACGTTACGTTTCATATACGTTTCTCTTTTGCCTTTATTATCATCAATCAAGCACATCTTCTCACATTTTTCATTTTTGATCTTTCATTTCCTTTCATTACTTTAATGCTTTATCCCATCTCTCTCTTTCTCTCTCCGTCTCTTTTCTTATACTTGCCTTGCTCTTGCTCACAGATTTAGCAGTTGACGTTATAACTTTTTTTCACAATTCAATTTTCATATAATATATATATATATAATTATACATTTTTACACAATTATTTAATACTCTCTTTAGATAGTATATTTTATACTTACTTCTTATTCTAATAACACATATATATATATTTAGATATTTTAATTCCAAATCAAATTCCGATTCCAAAATGTCTGACAGTTCATACTACATCAATGTCATTAATTTAACTGTGACTCAATAAAGTCATACTAAAATTTCAAAATTTTTTACTGAAAATGAACACATTTCCAAAATATTACATTAGAAAAAAATTCACTCTTAAATTTAAAAAAAACTGATTACATTACACTTTACACTGGAATAAAAAGAATTACATTTATTTGTGTGAATAATGATCAATGTGCACGCTTTCGAGATCAGTCCGATCTCATCACCAGCCAAAAAACAGACTATTATTATTTTTACTATAATAACAAGTAATAATATTTCATTTCTTTTTTTTTCTTCCTTCAGACCCAACAATTTTTCGTTCACTATTTATATAGATTTCGGTATTTAAATTATAATTTGATATGAATGTCATGCACTGAGCTTATACTTCTTTAAATTAAAAATATTGAAATAGAAATACTTGCGAAAATGAATTAGATCTAAATTCTAATAAAATATACTAATAAGATTACTACTAGTAAAGCCCACATTATTAGAAAGGATCAGAATCCAATTCTGAATTTATATAAATTTTGAAATTACGCATATATATATGTAAGCAGACACAACATAAAAATTAGAACATTTTTTTTCTATTATTTTGTATTCATACAATTTCTCATACACTTTTATCGAGATATATAAATCTGTATCATTAAACCTTTTTTTTTTTACGTATTCATTATTATTATTGTTATAATTGTAGAAATTACATATAGGTACATACACTCAACATCATCCTATATAGTCCGTGCAAATTGCTCTAAATGTGTGATTTGTTTGTACAACATCGACAATCGACACACCTACTTACTCAGAATTGAAGAATATTTCAAAATCGAACCCGTCTATATTTTAACCCTCTACCCAATAGAAATTTTAATTTCAGATTTGGAAAATGAAATTGAAAAATCAAAGCTAGTACTACAATTTTACAGAAAAAAGGATATCGACATCGGCACTGAGGAAGGAATTTTCAAGAAAGCTTAATTACTGACAACAGAGAACGACAAGACAACTACATCTGGAATCTGGAACTCTATACGTGTAGGTCGTAGGTGTATATAATGAATAACTCTGCTATACTCTAAATCGAAATGCGCGAAAAATAAACGTTCAGGCAGTAAAACGAAACTGCACTTAATTACAGACTAAATTAAAATTATCATAATTCATAAAAATTAAAATCAAAATTCCTATATATATAAAGTATTACAAATCCATAAACTGTCGCTATTTACAATTACTATTGAGACGAGAGATACTAGCCACTAACCATCAGAGCGCTTGAAGACGGATACATAATAATAAGCATATAACCATAATATATTTCGGACTATCGTGGCCACTCATTAATTAAACTCATAACACACGCAAAGGTTGCACTTACAATATGAGTGCAATCTCAAAATACATATAATATGAACATTCGGTATACACCATATAATAATTTTATAATGATCAACTAAAAACACATTCATCGGTTTTAAAACTTATTAAAAGTTGTTATTGTGGAAAACACACCACCAAAAATCGAATTAAAATGCGTTTCGTGCTAGTTTCTTCCAAGGTTTATAATTAATAATTATACTCTATATAAAGCGATTACAACGAGTATCTGGAGAGTCTACTTGTACGAGGTCGTTTTTCTTCCTAAAAGATATTCAATTAATGATAGGATCCACTCTCTAACCACAATACTCACGCACGTTGACATTCAGGTACATACATTATACTAGCAATAGCAACAGCAATATAATATGTAATTATTGTAAGTAAATTTTAAATTGTAATCACTAACAAATTTAAATTATATACGATTCCGATACCAATACGATATAATTCCTACAATTCTACATAATTTGTTAATTATAATTATTGTATATAGTTATCGTTAATAATAAGCTTCAACTTTCAGAACATTTATGTTGCAAAGCGGGCATCACATCAAGTGCCTTAAAAATGATGTGGCTTAGGTTTCAGTGTCAAGGTGTACACGAGCTTACGAAATACAGCAAGAGCGACAAAAACACAAGTCATCCGGACTTACATTTGAATTGACAATATAGCGATTACGATAATAACAATAATTACTACTTTGCTTTTGTGTCTATTCTTTCCGGAAATTCCTCCATTTCATTAAAAATTATACAAAATATTCAAAATAAAATTCGTCTCATTATTGTTTATCATTATATTGTACAATAATATAAATACAACTTCGGCTATTACATACGCAACTATAATTATAAATATAATTACTTATATGATTTTAAAATTTTAGTTGAAATAAAATTCAATATTTGAAAAAAAAACAAATCACAAGTATTCCTTACAATTATCTTTTATATTTTTACGTGATGCCCTACAAAAACGGGTTTAACGGAGGAGGGTGTGGGGTAAGGGAAGGAGGAAGTAGTAACAGAAACATAATTGAACTGAATGAGGTTAAAAATTCAAACTATAAACATACCAGTAAATAAGTAGCACAAGAACACCATAAAATTGTCTACTGGTTGCGGTTGTGTTTCGCAGTACACAAGTATACATATAGAAATGGAACATTTTACAAATTAAAACTTAAACTTTCCGTATATTTAATTTAAACCATGAAAAATCAGTTTACAAAGTATTACATTCCTAGGACTTGGACCGACAAGGATTAAAAACATTGCGAATCACAATAATATTTAATTATTACTGAACTGAATTAACTATTTAATAATATATAAATTATAGTAAAATTATGAGTTATAATGATAGTGATGATCGTATATTCGTAATCGTAGTAACCATAATCGTACTATTGTAATAAACGTAATGCATGTAATAATATATTCATTAATATTTTTTAGTCTATTAAATATTATATATTATTATATTAAAGTCTCATTTAGATTTGATATTTCTGATGTCGGTTGGATTTAACTAGTGCTACGATTAGGGGCTCGAATGCCAACTTTGGTAGCAATGTTATCAATGATAACGCTAAGGCCACTCCCACCTCCACTAGAATTCTCATTCACTCCATGATGATTTGTTAGTAGATGTGCATAGGTGGAGTAGAATAATGCGCGTACTAATTGCAATTTCTCACATCTTGAACTTCCCCTACAGCCGTTGTTTAGTCCTTTCCCGTTTGGTTTCGACGTAGGTGATGATGTTAGTTTTGGTTTAATAGGTTCGTTTTGTGAAGGGGGATTTGGCGAAGCTGGGGCCTCAATCAATCTTTCACTCTCTCTCTCCACCACTTTTTCAACAGTTATTGCTTGAGTCTCTACAGTTGTTGTTGACTTTGACGTTTGCATTATTGGCATTGGAGCTGGCGTTGTCTGAGTAGAATCACCCGTTTCGGGTTGAGATGCTGACAAAGTATGAACATGAGCTAGACTTGATTTTGAATTTGTGAATACAGGCACAGCCCCTTCTTCACCGTCTTCGGCTTGAACTTCAAATGTCGACCTTGTTGACTTACCAGTATCACCGTTCATCTTATTTTCCGATAGATCTAAACTGGGAATGCTAGAATTTGGAACCATAGCAGGTAAAGTGACTGAACACGCTTCTTCGGCTTCTTCCACGTTTGAATTGGAATTAAAATGGGAACTCGAATTGAAAACGATGGCAGAAGATTTTTCCAAACAGTCCTCCACACCGTTCCTACAACTGAACAGATAAATATGTATATTAATTCAATAATTCAAAAAAAGTATACATAATACAACATACCCCTACCTAATTCATCATTTACAGCAACCTTACGTCTATTTTTAGACAAATAAGAGGTAATTCTTTAATACTGTCATGCTTTGATCCTACGACACTTTGTTTCTCGTTTCTAGTGATTGGTAATGACCTGTTAAAATAACGAAAACATATTTATTTAAATTTATAGCCATGGCCTCATGGCACCAACTTATGGACTGTGCAGATCATTAGCGAATAAATTAAACTTGACTATCTTCTCCTTGTACATTCTTAAAAAATTCCAAAGCCAAAACAAATATAGCTTCCAAGCAACTGAGACTAATAACATGACCTCTCCGTCCACATAACCCTAAGCTACCAAATCCTAAAGTGGGTGTAGGTACATTCTGGTACATACTACACAAACTATGATCCCTATTAATCATACTATGCTACAGTTATTTTTATTTTTGTTCCTATAAAACGAGAAAAACTGGTCGCCCTTAGCCCGCAGACATGACTATAAATAGAAATAAATCCCAACCCGACGTAATGTAACGCCATCGCATACTATGATGTTACTGAAGGATTTGTCTGAAGGACAGATTATAGCTTACTTAAAAATATAAAATGCTGAAGTATGCCAGTAAAGTTAATCTCAGATAAGCTTACTTTTAAGCAGTTAAAAGTTCAAATATATGTAAAATATAATAATATTCTTTACTCATCATCAATACAGGCATACTAATATATATATGTAATTAACATTATCTAAAGAGATAACAAATCCAGCGAAAACCAATCCAACCTCAATGATATGTAAATATTTACCCTCATGCATTTTTATCGATACTACTGGCACTAATTGAACTTTAAATTGAAATCTATATTTACACAAGCCCCACTAGTGACGTATAGTTTTCATTACAGCTGTAGGAAGATGGACATTGTAGTCTCAGAATTAGATTAAAATTAAAGTACGAGCTAATTAGCATAAACTAAGATTGATGCTCACCCGCTCATCTCGTTTACAACGGAAGGAACTGGAAATTTGGTAGCCGTGCTTTCTTCAAGTGAAGCTATAGCTCCATTTTGATTGGAATTGGAATGACCATTGAAATTTGAATTGAAAATAGTCGGAATATTATTAGAACCATTGGATGTTGAAATGCAGTCAGAATTAGACTCGTGAACTACGTTTCCATTATCATGATGATTGTGCGAACTTGATTGATTGGTTCTGGTTTTGTCTGAAAGCCTCTCCTTTTGTATCCCTTCTTCTTCTGGCTCTGAAGATTTTCCCACAGCAGAACCAGCACACTGAGCACCATTAGTTTTCCCGTTACATTCTTTCCAATTATGGGCATCATCTTCTTGACTGACCTGCCCTTCGCTCTGCGACTGTTTATACGGACTGCTGTCATCAATGCCATTGGGTGTTACATCTAGGTCTGTCTTCGGTTGCTTTAGTCTGAAATATTAATTATTTAATCGTAATAAAATAAAATTCCAAAATAACCAACTATTTTGCACTGTACTGACTACCGACTGACTCGGGTTTAACACAATGTATGCATGCAGTAAATCAAACGTTTTAGGATATTACTATTTGTAAAAATATGATTTATCTTACGGAGCTGCTTCATCCACATAATCGATACTGAATTCATCACTGACAATGTGCGTTAGAAAGTAGAAACAAAAGAAGAGAATCTCTTCTCCTTTATTCAGCCTGTCTTCTAAATTGTGACCGAACAACAGCCAATCGTATGATAATGTCAGGTACAAAATCTAGCAAGAACAAATATTTACCATGTATTAATTTCATAAATACTAAATACAAATTATATTTTATTGATTTATCGTAATTGAATTCCAATAAACTGAATAAACGTAAAAGTAAAATAAAAGTTAAGTAAATATGTAAATGAATATACGCACCTGCTCTGCATTTAAAGATTTATGAATGACCCCATCAGCCCATAATGATAGCCGAAGTAGTGACAAAAAGAGTGGAGTTCGGTCCCAGCCGCTAATGCAATGAATTAACAACCCACTACTTTCACTTCTTAGATAAGCCAGTAATAATTTCACATAATTTTGTGTTAGAAGAACTAAATCCCATTTCTAAAGGACCAAAATAAATCGAATTATTATTAATGATTTAACATACTACTTACACGATAACTTCTTGTAATTAATTATTGTACACAATTCATAATTATTTAATTTTAAATAGTTTTTGTCTTACTCTGTATTGAGACCATTCAAGATTCAAAGAGTCCGATGTCAGATCGGAAGGAACATAAATATTGGCATCTACATAACCCTGATTCCACTCAAACATGAGTTCTTCTCCATTATAACCATTATCACGATATTGCTTGAAAAATTCGCACCCTGGGTAGGGAAGTGAAATAAGATTGAATTCAGAGTAGCGATTTTTCTTGTCCACCTTCTCCGATGAAGTTACACTGCACACCATACAATAAAGCAAACTTATTAGCTTGTAAACATCCTGACATTTACAAAAAACTAGAAATTATTACGATTTAAATAAAAGTGAAGTGTAGCGCATTGGGCTATCGGCGAAGAAAACTTGGAAATTACTTTGAACTTACTAAACACCGAACTTGACTTTTTTCTTCTCTACCATAAGATCTACAATAGTTTGGACTTGAAACGATTTAAGAAGTCGTATATCTTGGTGCCTGACTCTATCAAATAATTGCCAGTCTCCTTGTGTGCCAGTCTCGGATTCTGGAACGACTACATCATCCTCTGTAGACCCGCTTTCTGCAGCTTTACTATCCACTCCATTAGCACTCGAAGTTGTAGTAGCTGTTGTCGTCGTACTTGCACTAGCACTAGTGCTTCCAGAGAAGAAATAATCAAATGAAGTCCTTCCGTAAATCTCTGGTCCACCGGATAATGTTGCTGATCTGCGCCATTTCAAAACAAGAAAAATATTAAAAATCAGGAGGCTCCAGTACGCGTACTACTACCACTATTCAGTGCCGGCAAATTTCCAAAGGAAACATTGCTACGAATTGCAGTGTCAATTTAGTTAAATTGGAAATATCGCTACGCTTTACCCATATTTCTATTTTCTTTGAAATTCGATTTATGATATCCGTTTTCCCTATCCTCAACCTTACAAAAACTTTGTAGCTTGCGTAACATTACGTAACTTGCATTACTTTTCCATATTCTGATTTTGCCTACAAAAGCCAAATGTTTTCTTCTAAATATCACTTGCATTTCACCATGTGATCGAGTCACATCAATTGTTGACTGCCCAGTTTTGTCTCCTAAATTGTTGACTAACCAGTAAAGTTTTTTCCCAAGTAGGTACATATTTTTATGTGCATGCATTAGTTCTTTACAAGTTACTTAATAAATATTATTTATATATAATTTTGTAAACTGCCGTATTGCGAAGTTATTTATTTCAAGGGAGTCAAATACATCATAGCAATAAAACAAAATATAATATAACCGAAGGTTTTTCTCTGACCATCAAAAACAATGTGATGGGTCAAACGAAACCTCGGGAGAATTCCTTAATTCTCATTTCACTTATCAAGAAAAACACAAATTTCGCTTACGCCCCGAAGCAATTATATATTTACATTAATAATATACTACCTACATAGCGTAGAATTTCTTCCAAGATGTAGATTGAATATTTTGGCTTTTGAATTATAATGCCATTAAAAGAATGTATCTTTAACTTAAAGAATTAGAACACCTTTACAACACAACAAGTAGCAGCATAAGTATGATTATTATAAGCCTTACTAACCTGCAAATATGTTTCTTCTTATAAAGAATGACAGGAACAGGAAAGCGAGCTCTGCATCGAGCATAGCGTGCTTTACTGCACAAATCTTTAATTTTGGGTAGTTCTTGAATTGGATTAAATCCATCGTCTGTGGTCTGACTTGTGTTTGAAATATTAGCACATGATGATGAGGATATAGTTTGACTGTCCCCATTTAAATCTGATGAATTCGATCCATTCAGTACGGATGACTGTGACGGTACATCCCCGTTCGTAGTTGTATTCGTCACTCCATTTGATGAGCCGTTTAGATTCGCCGGCTTGAGAGATACTGAAGCTATCTCACCATCTTTATGATTTTTATCAGACTCCAAGAATATCAAGCTACTTGGATAGTTACTACTTAGCTCCCCACTGCTATTTGATACTACCTGAATAGAACAATTTACACAAGAAATTAATTTAAAACATTTTGTTACTTAAGTATATAATTGGAACTGACTCTTTAGAAACACATTTAGTAGTCAAAAATAAAATAAACATTTAGAACGTTCTATCTATAAATCAAAGAAACACTTACTGAATACGTATAATCCAACCCAAAAAGATCCAGACATCTTTGCATTACTTGATGAACCTGTTTAATTGCAAATTATAATATAAATTAGATTTTTATCAATTCGCTTTCCACTGTTATTTAGCCTAGAGTTCATATACTAGGGTAAATAATATCTTCATCAATAGAAGATTTTTACGCATAAAATCTTAAAAATTATTATAAAAATAAAACAAAATAAATTTCAACGTACTTTGGGGTGCGTATCCCATGCATTGTAAGTGTTTTTGGAAAAAAATTCCAATAGTTCTTGAATATCTTCACGTTGGACATCCATTTTTAATTTTACAGGATCATTGACTATAAAAAAAGTAAACATAAAGTATTAACTAAAAAAACCTTACACGAAACTCTTAAAATACAAAATGCTTTGCACTGAAATCACACTTTCAAAATCAATACAATTAAAAACTATACTACTAATTTCAACTTAGTTAGCCAAGTTTTCTCAATAAGTCGAAATCAAAGTTGTTTTCTGATAAAAAATAATATCACTGTCATAAAATAATGTTAAGAATAAAAATACTATAAATTATAACGATTTCCATTAGAATAAAATAACCACTTACTAAATGGAGTTTTACCGCCATTACTCCCTTTAAATCCCATTATTTTTTCAAAAAAAGAAATATACATGATTGTAGATTTTGTGAATGCAGCTTAAATCCTACCTACCACCTACCTATTGAACATTTATTCTAACCACAGTTTTAAATCAGCCACAATAATAAAACGAGCTGAATAAATATAGCGCATTCCCTGAATGCAGTTTCTAAGCTTTCTAATGTGTTGCTTCCTTATTAGCAATTTGAATACTATGTTGTTATAATATACTTATATATGCACTTTTATTGTAACAACTGTTTTAATATTATTATTATAGCTGTACATACACGTACACAGTATTATTAAAAACAGAATTAATTCTATTTCTGTAATATTCTTAGTAAATTATTTTGGAAATGTTTTGCACTTTAAAATAAACTATGCAGAGATAATTCTGTTAATACTGACTGCATATCTATTGTCACATCAAATAACCCCTCAACTGGATACACACTGACTTCACATTTAACTGATTAAAAAATACAGTAAACCTTAAAAGCAGAAACAATTAACTGAACACACGACCACACAACACACACACAAACTTTGTCTATAGATCCACATGTTATTATGTTCAGAGGAGTTCACTTTTAAAATTAACGACTACTCCATGTCGAGGTCGATTATTTCCAGATTTCCATCAACTGCATTATTTTTGAAATTTGCACTTGGCTTTGGCTAAAACTTGGAGAAAGATAGACGAAAATACAAATTCTACATGATTATAAAATTAATATGATGATAAAAATATGAGCAGGGATATCGACACCGACACCGATAATAAATAGGGCCTACTCTTACTATATGAACTATGAGGTATCATATCTAACAACAACTGTCTATCTACAGTTCATATCAAAGTATTTAATTATGATTGGCACTTTTGACGATGTGATATCTGTGAGAAATGAAGGGATAAAGAATTCTTCCCCTGCATTAAGTCTCCAATGTCTATGACTGAATGAAAAGTCTGAAATAAAACAGGCCACAAAAAATAGACATGTACCACATACAACTATACATAGTTAATTATACACTGAAGCTACAAGCTGTAGATTGAAACCTGATGATCACATATCATTTCCAATTCCTAATTTCCATTCCAATGGTCCCAATATACTACACATACTATTTACAGAGACTATGCCGAGTTATAGCTGTAGTCGGAGTATGCGGCGTGTGGGTCCCGTATTTGTAGTTATGTAATCAATAATCCTGTCGTCTCGACTATAAGCAGTTTAAATACATATAGTTGATAGCTAATCACAATCTTTCAAATGCAAAGCAGAATATATACTGCTTGGATTACGAAAGATAATACTTGTATGAAAGTAGTAAGTACGTATTTAAGGTAGTACGTCCACAAATTGCACTAACTAGCTGCCATCATATCAGTACCAGTACAGCAAGAGCAAGAGCATATTAGCAAGTACTTGGCAAATATGTTCGGTCTTGCTCTTACTAGTTAGACCTCAGGTTAGTTGTTCACAATAAGTTGGAATGCCGGAACTTCAATCTGAATTAAGGGCACAACATTCTACAATATATAATATGATGTCCTAAACAACAACAAAACGTGGGTGTCAGGCCAGGGTACAGGGTCAAAAAATAAAAAAGGACATATATGTGTTTACCAATTACAAACTGCTTTATATACAAATACAACTAAATAAGTCCAGTTATAAAAAAAAGCTATTTAAAAGTAAGAAAAAACACATTTTTTGTTGATAGTAACTAACGATGGAAAATCTTCTCTATAGCTTGTATCGATTGCGATAACGCGATGGAAGGAATTTCGTATTAGATCATTTTTGTAAATGAGCACATTATTATAGTCAATAATGTTTGGCTGAACTAAATAATATTTACTATCAATATAGCTTATGGGTTGTAACTTATACAATATACATACGCCATATATTATGATCCAGAATTCAGAAAATTAATTTCTGATTTAATGTTTAGCAATGGGAAAGGAAT
>JAQFZE010001868.1:0-16267 GCA_034695245.1 Dicyrtomina saundersi | reverse complement strand
TAGGCCCCTACAGTAAGTAGTGGTCACTAAGGAGCACCGAAGGAGATTGGGTTTCAATCAACCATCCAGTGACGTTCACCGTACAACACCGAGCCGTAAACGATTAGCAGTGGCCGTTGATCGAAGCCAGGTCTGAGGCTGTAAATTTCGTTACAGTCTGCAGTCCTAACCGCTCACCCAAGCACGCCTGCTTATATGTATGAATTAAAGAATGACTGTTTGATTTAGAGCTGAGATGAGCTCATCATGGAAATTGATATAAACAAATAAATGTGAGGCGAATACTTACATGTGAAAAATAAACAATACATTGCATGCCATTAGTAACCTACTTTACAAAGCACATGCATCAGCATTCCTTATTTATTAGAACATCTACTGAAAATGATTTACTCATGCTTATGAATGTCAAGTCTTTGATTGACTGAAATGCATATTTTAATCTTAATCTAAAATTATAAATACTTTTATCAATTTAATATTACGAAGTTAGAACATACATTTATGAGTGTGTATCTACTCATCCTTGTGTGTTGTAATAAGTACAAAGTTGAAACATACTTTATGAGTGTGTGTGTATGCTCATATATGTATGCGTTTTAATAAAAACGAAGTTGAAACACACTTTATGAGTATGTAAATACACTCATATACGTATGTTTTAATAACTTAACACTGAGGTGCAACATTAGTCCTGTTGAACAGAAAAGCATGGTTCAATTATACTTTATGGAAGAGTTCATACATAATATTCTATAATTGAAACCGAAACAGAAATCAAAAATATTATTTCAGTACAATTAGATCATATAATATTGTCTACTTTCTACTTTATGTAAGCTGATATATATAAAGTGCATTCATAAATAATATTCCTTTAAATCTAGTTCATTTTAACATGTTTAACAAAAGGGCTGATGCTGCAGTCCAATACATTTAAATCTAAATCATCATAATATATCTCATAAGATGCATAATATGTTGTATCTAACTATTAATTACATTTATCTATACATTATGTATACATTCATCATTATTATATATTTATATATCTTAACAATATAGAGCTCCGATCGGGTCCAAGTTCGGGTCTGGATCCGGACCCGAGTGCAATTTCATTGAACCCAAATGTTTGGGTGCACCCGGGCGCATCCTGTTGCGTTGAACCCGAATTTGGGTCCGGGTCCGACTATGTGTGATAGTGGGTCCGGTCCCATCGGGTTCGGGTGCATACATGCAATGCACCCGAACCCGAACCCTTTGGACCCGGGTCCTTCGGGTCCAGTAGAAGTACACGTAATAGAATCATAGAATACAAAAAACAGCGTGTTGTGTGAAAGTGTATGGCGTCATGTGACTCTTTGCAAACTCATACGACTTTCTGACTAGTGAGGCAACTGGGATTGCTGCTGTATAAATGATCATCACAATTTACCTTTAACTTTGCACCAGATTTCGCCCTTGACTCTCGAAACAGTAAAAAACAATACTAATGTATATTTTAGTGCGTGGTGTCTGTTAGTCTAGAATTCAATTCAATTCAATTATTTATTCAAGTGTAAAGTATTAATAGAAAAAATGTAAACCCGGTTTAAAAGACTTAAATCCTATTATCTCTTTTTTTATTTTTAGTACTAATAAGCTAGTTATAGCATGCACTCTAAAAAGTGAGTAATGAGGACGACAGTGATATTGAACTCTGCTTGAAAATTAGCAGATTTTAATTCGAAAGATGAGCAATAAATTTCCATCCCCAAGCACTTCAAGTATTTATGAGAATTATACTTATTATAAAAGTTTTTTAAAGTTTATATTCAAATAATTCTAAAAATCTTCAAAAATTAAATCCAGTATATAATCCAGTTCCACTAAAAATTAAATGAGCCATATCCAAAACGTTCTAAAAACAGAATGACCCAAATCTATTTATTTCCACGCGTACGCCTTAAGTCCATGCAAATATAAAATGCACTAGGTGCAAGTTTGAACAGGAATTTTTTGCATGGACTTAAGGCGTACGCGAGGAAATAAATGGATTTGGGTCATTTTGTTTTTAGAACGTTTTGCATATGGCTCATTTTGTTTTTAGTGGAAAATTGATATGGGTCATTTTGGTTCTTCACTGACGATAAATGTCGGTTCACAGGGGAGCCTGGTATAATGATCATGGGTTTAGGACTGAAGTGTGGAATTGGAAGATCTCCATGCTCAGGTCTGGGCTCCAGGCACCGAGTACCAGGTCAGCTTTTCGGCATCCGCCTTCCTCATTACCTGTCACGTACATACGTAAATGGCTCATATACAGTAACGGTTCGTCCGTAAATGAAATCATTCAAATATCCCCAATGTTTGGATCAGGCTTTATTACTTCATGTCACGAACATACCTATATGGCTTAAAGATGGTAAGGGATTGTCCGTAAATGACATCTTTCATATATCACTATTTTACAGATACCCCTATATTACTACACGTCACTGACATACGTACATGGCTCAAAGATGACAAGGGATCGTCCGTAAATTACGTCTTTCAAATATCACTATTTTACAGATCCCCCTATATTACTACACGTCACCGACATACGTGTATGGTTTAAAGATGGTAAGGGATCGTCCGTAAAGGGCGTCTTTTAAATATCACTTTACAGCTCATTTTTACTAGCAAAACTTGTATTTAGCCTACTTTTACCGGCGCTGACTGCGAGAGTTTTATGTTAGCCTAACTATAAAAACATTGTTTACCAGTAATCAAACCAATTTGCTGCAAGCTCAGCATCTAATTCGGGTACCCGGTCGCCAATCCGGCGCTCAAAATATAGATAAAATAGTACTTGCTGTAATATTTTAGCTCTGCTTGGGGGGGGGGGGGGGATCTTTATCTCATTAAAACGATGTGGAAATCGGGGCTTTGGGGCTACTATGGTCGTTGCTCTTGCCGCTACTCTTAGGACCACTGTAGTGAAAGTCATCTACATCTACATAAGATTTGCATGTATTGAGAGACAGAAATAGGAAAGATGGAACTTGGACAAGGTTATCACTATTATAAAGTGGTTATGGTTATGGTGACCGATAAATCTTGAACGTCATATGAGCGTCAGATAAGCAGCATCGTACAAGCGTCAAACTGTTTGCATAGCTTAGCTTCACAGGCTTACAGTAGCAAGGCTGCTGGGATATAACTTGAAGGTAATAATGGAGCAATTGACAGAAGGGGAAGAAGGGTACGAGCAGGTTTAACGAGATTTAGCAGGACGAGTCCATTGCAGAAGGGGAATGGACAAATGCAAAGTAGTCGAAAAGATCGCAGGTAGGAAAGGGACAGAGGATAGCAGGAAGAACAAGGGGATGAGCAGGTGGGCTGAGGGTCAACTGAGGCGGGACAACTAATAGGATTAGTGAGAGCTACGTGGGAGCAGTCGACGGAGACCAATAAAGCCCCAGCCAGAAAGAGTGAAGCCATTTCCTGTACAACCAGCAAAGACGCATCTACGGTGGAAATATCTAAATTTCTAACATTTATACAACAATCAGTGTTAATATGCAGGGTATATTAATTAGAAAAATTAATTGTTAAGATAATCTCAATATAACTTTTAAATATAATTTTTGAATAACTATCTACAATTATACCATCTTTTATCATTAACAATAATAGCATTAATACACTATTTTAACGATGCCATGTTATCACGGTACACTCATAAATATTGTCCATGCATTTTATTTCTACTTTAGGCACGTTTAGCAAATGTCCTAGGTTTGGGAGTGGGAAGCAAATGTCCTAGATTGGGGTTTGGGTAGCAAATTTCCGGGTAGCAATTGTCCGGGCAGAAAATGCCCGGGAAGCAAATGTCCGGGTAGCAAATGTCCTACAGCCCTCCCACTCGAGTGGACCTGGGTATCGCTCTTGAGACAGCAGCACCCACGGAAGCGGTTCGGGACTGCTCGAGGCGTAGAGGACGAGGCTGCAGGAGATCATCCGGGAATCGGGGGACCCGTATTACTTGAGAGCTCAACCAGAGGCGAGACTTACCGGAGCATCGCTGCGGAGCGGTCCCAGTCCACCGATTGCAGAGTTATACCGCTACCGGAGTTGAGAGACTAGGCGCTTTGGGTCTCAAATTTACTGGATCGCACTGGGATAGGGAAATTCCCCCCTACACTATGAAAAAAGACAAAAGAATATGGGCATTCGAGCTGTGTGACCGAATTGCTAAATATGGTAATATAAGTAAATAGGTAATTTGGTTTCTGAATTTACCACCAGCCCAGCCAAAGTACCTACTAGCATTAATCATGTATCTCTTAACTGCAGAGATTGAACGAGAAAAGCGTGCGTGGAAAATGATGTTGCTCGCTCGCTCAAACCGGAAATAGAACTCGACGTCCGAAATATTGAAAAGAATTCGTTCTTTCGTATTCGTGCCTTTGTTCATTGACTTCCTACTTTTACAAATGACACTGTGCGAGAATATGTCTGGAATACGGTATCTGATCTTCGCATAGTCTGCCTTATCTTGTCATAAGTCTCTGTCTAGCCTGATTGTATTACTATATTGAAAAAGGTGACAGCTAGTAATATAGCTTAAGAAGGGCTGTCTCATAAAACGCAAATGGTTCTTGTAGAGTGTGTAATAAAGTAGGTAGGTATATAGCTATCGAGTATGAACTCCAGCCTGGAAAATAAAAAAGAAGCTGTCTAATGTGTGTATTTGCCAGGAAACGATTGCTCCTGTCAGGCGGATACAAATCATCAAAAAATTCTTATGAATCGATGAAGAAAGACTAAGTAACAAAATTTAATGCATGCGCATCTGCTGACTTTATAGTTTTGTCCGTCGTCCTTTTGCTGGATACTATAAAGAAAAATATCGTCAGTGAAGTGTCATTTCGACGTAAGTCAAGCCCACAGCTAAAATTATTCTGTCGCAAGTCCATCAAATTCTTAAAATCACTGTGTCATAAGTCCATTCAATTGGTTGCGCCAGCAGTTATTAACTCAATGGACTTGCGACAGAATGTCTTTAGGAATTGTATGGACTTACGACAGAATGATTTTAGCTGTGAACTGGACTTACGCCAGAATGACTCTTCACCGATGATATGTTTTCAAACCATGCCAAAAAGGCGATTCCAATATGAACCTAGACATATGGTTCTACACCAAAGACCAAAGGAGCTTAACTATAGAAAGGTATAGGCATTTTCTTCAGGCAAAGAATAATAAATCTTTCTCACCGCTTTCATTTCTTGGTTTCCGTTTTTGAGAAATTTATATAATAGGACTGAAAATAGTCGTGCTTGTTAGTTATTTTGAATTCGTTAGTACCTTCAAAATGCTAAGGATGCCTCATGGCTGAATGAACTGATTGATGAGAAATAACTTTATATAAGAACACCTATATACTGGTTGTAGGACATTTACTATCCTAACATGGCCTACCCGGACATTTCCTACCCCGACATTCGCTACCTGTGAAAAAAAAGGTAACTACACATCGCGTAAAACGATATCCAAACGTATTGTATTTTCATTATAAGGACCAGGTTTAAATAATGTAGACTGCTAGGAAAATAATAAATATCTTTCTCATGCTATCACCGCAGAATTTTATTTCTATATAATAGTAAAGGCTTGGAGATTTCCTAGGTTTGGTCGTGGGTAGGGGTTGTCATGGTAGGAAAAGTCCGGGTAGATAATGACCGTTTACAAACCGTATATTATATGTAAGATACTCGAGGATAAATACATGTCAGCTTATAATGTCACAAAGTTCTCACAAAAATGTAACTTGTTAAGCATAAACTTTTGTCTAAACATTTTGACGACTGGCCCTCTCCTCTGTTTCCCTAAATAGATGTAAACGAGCTGTAAGCTTGTAAACAAACGGGAACGTCAGAGCCAGGTCGGCCGGGTAAGGGTCAACCTGACAACGCCCGAGTTAACACCTCTCCTCACCCTTAATATTTTGGTGTAAATGTTTTAATTATAAACTAAACTAATGGCTGATGAAACACAAAATTCTACATAATTTACATGTGGAAAACAGATGGTAGATTGTGATTTTGGGGGTGTTCCACCGCGTTGCTTTTAGGGGCAAAAAATTCCGACACGGGTAAGTAGATAAGAAGAACTAAGTCCTCACGTCCATATACCTATGTTCGTTCGAAGAGAATATGGATAACGAAGGTAAATTCAGATAAAATATGTTTATGAGATTTTCATAATAAATATTTATGAAATCTGGCATGGTGAGGGCGAGTCCTCGGTGAACTACCACCCTGTCTAAATGAATGTTCATGAGTTAAATACAGGTAATTTATTATTAATTTGGAATCATGCAATATATATACATATACACGCTGAATATGCGAATCAAGAGACTTGGGCCAATAAGAATTATGAGCACACATAACGACATAAAATATAAAAGTTTTACGGATAAATTTTTATTGTTATATTAAATCGGAAAATGAATTGAAAAGGTGACTAAAAATTGATTTGAAAGGTTTTCCAGATGCTTAAGACATCTGGACAACAAATTAATTTTACTTTTCCTGATTTGTGAATGTTTTATCGTTAAGTAACTCGCGAAATGAAATGGAAAGAAAACTGAACTTCGGAAAAGCTTTCCTAAGACAGAAGGTCTGGGACCAAAGATTTAAAGTTACTCATTATTAATTTTTGTTTTTCGTTTTACACATTTTATGTTTTCGTCCAAATTACATGTTTAACGATTTTTACGCTTACGGATACAGTGAACACGGCATTTACATGAATCCAATATTAAGTCCGGATCGGGAACATACAGGTAACAATTTTGATTTGATATTATGTTAATAATTTAGATTTAGACCTCACAATGATTTATATTTTGATCTAATTTACAGAATCAGAAATTACTGAATTACATTTATTCCTACCTATCTACATAATTTACCGGATTTTTAAAAGCAAATAATAAATGGAAATGGAAAATAATTTTATTTTTGAAATTAATTATGTATATGTTTCTCTGTAGATTCTGGAAAAAGAAGAGATTTGTGAAGCAAATTCCCTTGCTAATTTCATAACTAATTCGAATCACTACATGGAATTTAGGATTCGTTTTGAATTTAAATACTAAATCGGAGATTGAAGAATTTTAGAGTATAGCTGAACAAGGCGAATTTGTGACTAAAGACTCCCCGTCTCCTGGCTAGCTAGCTTGCTGCTCTTGAACCTCATGGGAAGTGCACGCTGTTCAGGAGGCATAATTTTCCCCCTCGAGTTCCACAGTATTCTGCCAGTTGCTAGGCTGAAGGATGGGACGAGTTGCGTCTTCTTCTAGCTAGTTAGATGGCTAAGCTGTCGGCCGGCTGGAAGAAGAAGTTTATGTTATTCGTTTATGTCATTTTTATTTCCTTTTCTGTAGACTGCAAGGAAAATAATAAATCTCTTTCTCATGCTATCACTGCAGAATTTTATTTCTATATATCAGTAAAGGCTTGGAGATTTTGTAGGTTTGGTCGTGGGTGTAGGTTTTTGTAGTAGAAAAAGTCCAAGTAGGTAATGACCGTTTACAAACCGTATATTCTATGTAAGATACTCGAGGATAAAGACATGTCAGCTTATTATGTCACAAAGTTCTCACAAAAATATAACTTGTTAAGCATCAAATTTTGTTCACAACTACTAACATTTTTGACGACTGGTCCTATTCTCTGTTTCACTAAATAGTTGTAAACAAGCTCGGTTGCCAATGGAAATAAAATAAATAAAAGATTACTTGCAATTACTGTATTTTCAGTAAAATAGTATCTCGAGTACTATTCAATTTCCGACATTCCAGTCCCGTGCACTAGTACAGACCCGTGTTCTGCCATATGTATAGTAGTGTTTAACTAAACCCGTGGACTATTCGAAATTCTAACTCTTTGACCCGTGTATAAGTACAAGCCCGTGTACTGTGTACTAAAATACAGGCTCGTACAGAAGTTAATAAAATACGGTACTTCATGCTTCAGTTTATTCACGTTCTAATATCTGAGTTGGTAGTTTATAAAGTCTTATTATGTGTAGTACTAGTATTCCTAGTGCCCGTCGCTATCGCAACCATGCTTTATTTAATTTTTCTATCATTTTTAATTTTGAAATCTCGCTTCCACTTCCATTAAAAATTGCATTAAATTAATAAACTGTGTCCACCTTAAAGGATGGGTATGGGCTTGAAGGAGGGAATAAAAAATGTAATTATAAAGTAACCACAGTAACCATAACGTATTATAGTCCAATACAAATTTTCCCTTCCTATACGTTTAATCTATCTCAACTTTACCTTCCCCTTAAATTCATTAAGGTTTGTGTTTGCTGAATGATGTGCAGTACAACAATCCCTGAAAAAGGCTTGGCTTCATAGTTCGAGGTTTAGTTTCATGTTTTGCAGTAAAAGGCCAGCCGGGAGAGAACAGCATGAATAAAAGAATTGCTATATCTATTGATCCAAGGCTGGACTGCCGATATCTAGCTGCCGACATGCAGCTAGGTTGGGTATTTATATCAATCGTGACGGCACTAATGAATAACGTGCATTACTTCATTGTTATTACAACGTAGAAAGTTACACAGATAAATATGCAAGAAGAGAGAAAAACTTTAGTAAGTCACTGTTGCACAATGACAATAGCCATACAGCTCAGTATACAAACCATCAGTTTCTGAATTAGTATAAACAAATCTCGTTCTTCCCCTTACACTCACATCTACTCTTACACATCATTATAATATCAACTTGGTAAGTTGACACATTTTCAGCAACACAATGAACTTCCTGCTTCACCACAAAACCTCTTTCCACAAATCCCTTTGCTAGGATTTCTCCAATACTGTGATGTTGATTGTTGCGTTAAAGTTCTCCTCGGATACAAGATCCTAAGACACGGCGCAATGCCTGCGCTGGGTTTCATCTAGGCTCGTTGCTGGAATAAACCTTGCACTAGAAACATTAGCATTCATTTTCAAAAAAGGTAACCCATTCAGAAGTATTTAGGCCTATTTTATTCATTTACAATTTATTTCTCGTTGGATTGTCTTTGAATTGGCACACTCCTGTTTTGCAAAACCATACTTGACTCTAGGTTTCGATTTCGTTTTCACGAAGCTTTGTTTGTATTTTTGTGGTTATCCTACTTTCAACATCAGGATTGTTTAATTCGGCTAACTCGTCCTTAAAATTTAATGTGTTTTCACACTGATTTAATTTTTCGTTAAAATCGTTTGCATATAGCATGTATACATATTATTAGAACCCAGTAAAACCATACAAATGTTATGCTGCACAAATACCTCCTATTCTGCTTTTGTTATGGAAAGCACCCTTTGGTTTTCAGAAGTGTACAGCATTGCATTAGGAGTATATATATACTTGGAATCCCCACAATGTCTTTTGCAGAACTTTGTATATAATGCGATGCAAATTCATTAAAAACGTTTTCGGCAGTTTGTGCAAAGGATTTTATTTGGAGATGATAGGTTCAGACGGGCCAGGTATAGTCGTTAATAATAGTTACTTTTTGATTACAAATTTTATAAATCTATTCACATTTTGATTGAATGCCAATACGATATGACAATTCCGCTATGAGAATAGCAATGTGCAACAGCTGTCATAACAAATGTGTTTTACAGTGCAGTAGTCTTTAAAGAATCACCTTGAAGGGCAACCATAATTGGGTCATTCGTGTAGCGATTTCAGTATTTATTTTTGAATAAATCATGAAACTTATGTTACTTGTTTATTATGTATGGATAAAAGATTGGTTGTACTCCTCACCTAATGGTCATTCTTCGTAATGTACGTACGTGTTGACTAAGAGCTTATTAACAATCTATGGCTTGAGATTGACAAGGAGTGCGAACCGTATGGCACACGGATTTAAAAAACGTTTTGTTTGGTCGATTGGGTCACTATACGGAATGACATCTTTATCTGTAAAGTATTTCGGTCGCGTTTTGCTTTGTTTGGTCACAAATGCCCGCGCAAGTTTGAATTTTTCAGCAAGAAAAAACAATCGGTAATTTAAAATAGAGTTTAGCATGAACATTTTATATTATAAAAATTTTTTAAGTAACGTTGTCATAATTCAAACTTCACGATTAAACTTAAGTTCGTGCTAAAAATATTTTAAAACAAATGTAAACCTAAAACTCACGGAATAAAGCAACAAATTAGCAGTTTATATATTAAGTATCAACAATTTTATTTTTATTATGCCAGTGTCACGTTACTCTGTGACCTGACCTAACTTACACTTAAACTACACTACTTACGCTACGGACTAGATACACTTCCTAACTACTAATTAATAACTATTATTTACAGGTTAATTTACACATTTACTAACTAACACTTTACACTTTTCACAATCCGTTTTCAGTTTCCCGTCGTCCCCTTGATCCATCCGGTTCCGTGCACCTAAAACCAACACACAAACACAATTAATAAATTATTACATACAACACACTACATTATTAACTACATTACTATTTACACAATAATATACACTTTTCATTTCACTTTTACATTTTTCGCTCAACACTTTCCAATCAACACTATTTACACTGCACACCTTACACACACATCAACATCATCAACAGTTAGTATTATTAGTATTATTATTATAATTATTATAGAAGTATTATATTTTACTTACCTGTTGATCCTGATGGTTCGTGTCAGTTCCAGTTCCATGTCCCTTGCTTGTTGCTGCTGCCGCTGCCGCCGCCGTCGTCTCCTATCCCTTCTAGTTCACAGTGCAGAGGTTGAGTTTAAACTTAAACTACTGCCGCCCTTCACCTTCAAACCTTGTTCCGGTCTACTTATAGTACCACCTGACCCCTGCATTTGACCAACACCATTTAAATACGAATATTTAATGGAGTTGGACAAAAGGCAGGGCCTTTTAAATCATTAGTTGATTTTCATATTGACTATGGTCTTACTAACTAGGCTAGTGCACCTAAGAATCCCAAGACTCGAACTTCAAGCGGCAGTGATGGCTAGCCGATTAGCTTCAACAATTAGAAAATAGCATGATGTACAGA
Organism: Dicyrtomina saundersi; assembly: GCA_034695245.1. Taxonomy (NCBI): domain Eukaryota; kingdom Metazoa; phylum Arthropoda; class Collembola; order Symphypleona; family Dicyrtomidae; genus Dicyrtomina; species Dicyrtomina saundersi. The sequence continues at coordinate 5,179 of JAQFZE010001868.1, read as the reverse complement.
TTAAGAAGTTATTGCCTGAAGTCAGACTTGTTATTGGAGCGATTTAAAAACGGTTATAAGTTGGATAAGATCAGAATCTAGACGTTTCAAGACGTTTCAAGAGCTACATTGGTGAGATCCGAGATATTTCTAATAGTAATGACTAGAGATGGATTCCCACCGATTTAAACGTTGCGGATGATGCCACAAGAGGCGTTGGGAAATGTGATTTAGAAAGTCAAGCCGTTGGTTCCAAGGTCCTCCATTTTTATTGAAGTCAGAAGAGCATTGGCTCCGATTCTAGATGTAGTATGTGTGTAGTATAAGTGTATATAATTTAAATGTTAAAACGCGAGTAAATTATAGTTTGATTCTTTCTATTGAATTCACCACGGTTGTCCTAAATTATTGATTAGCTTATCAGCCTTAACTTCTAATACAATTATTTTTTTTAATTATCCTTCTGTCGTAAGTCCTGACAACTAAAAATAGTTAATCATGTATTTATGTCGTCTTTCCAATCTGATGATTGTAGACATTCAACTATAAATCATTTTGTCAATTAGTATTTAATCCATAATAATTTAGCATGCTCAATTCGAGCATCTTGATATTCTCAATCTTACTAAAAGTAAATATAGTAATCATAAATTAAACGCGATTACATCCGTTATGAATTATACTCTAAAAATGGCCTGATTAATTTAATATAATTTTAATATTTAAAATAATAGTAATCAGATTCCAGCACGTAGATCTTTATAAATTAATATTCATAACTCCACGTATACTTTTACCGTATTTCCCTAATACCGTTAAACTACCATTAATCGCTTAACCTAATAATATTGTAGGGTTGCGGCTTGTTTTAGCTTAGCCCCGACATTTTAAGATTTGAAAGATATTCTTCTAAAAGTACAAAATGGAATTTAATGCTGTCATAACAAAAATCTCTTATCTATAAAAGTTCAACGTATTGTTAGTTGTATATTATAAGTTATATTTCTTTCTGGCGGACGCATATGGAGTTTAATCTTACATTAAATCAATGGTCTGTATAGATCTAAAAACGGTTTACGGACTACATATATTTACATCTACGTATATGTAGATATAAATAACTTCACAAGGGAAACTCCTTGTAATAAATTGAAGACTGTATTATGAATAACAGACTTAATGCATTGTTTTTCTACTTATAACCATTATAACCCACGTGTGACAATATGGGGCATAATTTGTCCCCTTGAAGGCCAGAAATAACCCTCCTAATAACACGGTATATAAGCCGGTTCACTGACAGGTGATAGCCCCAACACTGCCTAAGTAGGCAGTGTAGTACTACTAGCCGTAAATCTTTCAACAAGTTTTTTTAACCCTTTGTAAGTTGAACCAACAGTCTTAAATTTTAAATTCCGATGAAACACTGGTTTGTTGTAAATTTAAGACTGTTGGTTCGACTTACAAATTTGGGTTAAAAAAACTTGTTGAAAGATTTAAGGCTAGTAGTAGGCAGTGTTGGGGCTATCACCTGTCAGTGAACCGGCTTATATACCGTGTTATTAGGAGGGTTATTTCTGGCCTTCAAGGGGACAAATTATGCCCCATATTGTCACACGTGGGTTAGAGGTCGTTCAAGTATTACGTAACGCAGTCAGGGGTAGTGGGTAGGTCAATGTCAGCCATTTTTTCCTATGCTTTAGCATGTCGTTACGTAACGTTTTGGAGTAGTGGGTGGGTCCTTTTGCGTTTTCCTTTTGCGGTTTTTGGGGACCTTTTTGCGTTACGTAGAAATGGTTATAAGTAGAAAAACAATGCATTAAGTCTGTTATTCATAATACAGTCTTCAATTTATTACAAGGAGTTTCCCTTGTGAAGTTATTTATGGGCTTCACAGTTAAGGTCGCGTTTCCTGTTTTTTGCGGCAATAGAACTGGTACAAAAAATAGATACGACTATGTAACATTTTCCCATAATGTTTGATGTAGTATCTAGGGACTTGGGAAGCAAAATTTCAAAATTTATTTTTAGTTTGGTCACTAACCGAAATCAAAAATCGTCAAAATTAACAAGCGATTATATGGGGAAAGTAGATCCTCCCGTGTTTGTTGGTTAATTGCAGCTAAATAAAAACAAAAACACCAAATATCTTTCCTGGAGTCCCGAGTCAAATGTGTGGATTTCTCAAAAACTTGAAAATATTTCATGTAGCCTTCACCAAAATTTCGATCTATTGGCTCGAAATTTTGTCCCTAGGTTGGTAATGATACACTTACAAAACCCTGTTGTTAAGAGTTGCGGTGGGGCAAGGACAGTAAAATTTGGAGTAGCAGTTGTTCATGAGACGGCGTTAAACTACGCCATTTTTATTTGCTGTCTTTGTATTGCACTTTTCAAGGCAGCCGCAGTCATTGAGTCAATGAGTAAAATCCCTCCAACCAACAATCGGGGTTAAATAAATTGGGTCCGATTACATATTTAGAAATTCGAAGATTGAATATAAATTTTATAATGAAAAATGTGTACTAAATACTTTATTCCTTATAACTAAGAATTACTAAACCTTGACGCTGTTTTCTTGCAGGTTGCATATTTTATTATTTTTTGCGCGGGGTTGCTCAAACACAGCATACGTCCCTTAAAGGTGGTGTGGTACTGCTGAATTACCCTTGCCCCCACTTATTATTTGTGAATAGTAAACTCTTCAATTGTGTTCAATGTGCATTCAATGTAAAAAATCATTTTTAAAGTAATAAGAAAATTTAGGGTAGAGAGGGTCTGGTAGAAATTATCTTGTATCCCTAATATTAACCATGTGCATGCGGAATCGTATGATTTTATTTGGGGAGGGCAAAATCGAGGATTTTTGCAGGGCGTCATAACTGCAAGCTCCCTAGGTGTAGGTATCAGTATGTATACGAGCGTACTACGCCCTATGGACTTACACTACATAGTGTGTAGCACTACATAGTACTATAAATATAGTAGCGTCGTCCAAAAATGATGTCATGGGTACGGTATGTGGGTCTTGTCCGGTTGTCCGGTATTCAGGGCATGCCATGTGAAATTATAGTAGCTTGCTAAAGTAATGATAAGGGAGTGGGCGGGTACTAAAACAGAGACAAGTATGATGACATCATTTATGGATCGTTCTAACACCATCCGCGTTGTGTAGTGTAGACCGTAGACTGCGAGACCTTTAAGTAAAGTAGCGACAACCAAAAATAATATCTGGGAAGGATTTTTGCATGCAAACAAACGGCAGCTTTATTCTTGCCAGGTATAGCTTTAGACGGCTACGGCTTGCATTAGACGGCAGACGTTAGACGGCAGACGGCACGCTGATGGAATCTATCTAAGACTGTCTAATACAGTCTCAATTCTCAATATAGCTTGTTAAGTAGCTCTGGTGCCCAACTTTTTTGGCTTGTTTATTAAGCGCCCCATTATGCCGAGAGCCGATTTATCGGCGTATTTTAGCATTGCATATTGACAGGGATTTTTAAATTGGCCGGTTGGAAGGTTGGTATTCAAAGATTTGACTGTATATAATAATTTCATTACGATAAACACCTAAACACGTTTAATTAATAAAAAGTAAATAAACTTTTAAGCTATAAGTAACTTCAGCATATATACCGTAAAGCTTCTAATAGAACCCCGGGGATCTATTTAAAGAATTATTAGAGATTATACAATTAGAGGGTTGTATTGGAGACCCGGGTTCTATTCAAAATCAACAAATTCATACGACAAGACTTCTTTAAATAGCAACTACTCTGAAAGTTAATTTTAAAAATTAAATGATGCAAGAATACTTTGTTATCGTTAGTAAGGTAAGCTTTATGTACAAAGGTAATTCAGGGCATCAGACGAAAACAGTATAGTGTATTGTAAGTGTATTGGAGACCCGTGGTGTATTAGAGACCCAGGGGGTATAATAAAATACTCAGACAGACCCGGATTGTATTGGTGACCCGTATTCTAATAGATGCTTTACGGTACTGTAAGCCATAGTCGGAATCTGCCGAGGTCAATAGTTGCCTTTTTCCTCAGTGACGTTGGTCTTGTTAAAGCGACTGTTTCCCTCATATGAAGTCTGTCTCGAATAGCTCATAGGTTGATGCTTTACTGCACACAATAAACACGTGAAATGCAACAACTGTCACACCAGAGCGGGGATACCTACGTAAAAGGGTAGTGTTTGAGATTTGAGAGGCGATTCTACTCACTCTCCAAAATCAAGATTACACGTATTTTCTCGTTTCTTGGTTTGGCAATGTTCCTCTTGATTATAAATATGAGTACTTGACTCAATTCAATGAAAAATGGATGGAAAGCCACAGCTACGAATGGTGGTGTTTGTGACGAGGTTTGATTTTGCTTTTAACTGCATTAACTACCACTGCTATTTTATCTACATTCAGTACACCGCACCACTATGCCAAAAACTATTCCATAAGAATTTCTTTCAGTTTTATAATATATATATAATAAAAATAGATGAAGAACCACTCATCGTCTTACCGTAATAGTGTCCCAGATTTTACATCAGTGCGGTGGAAGACGGCATACGTCCCTATCTTCTCTTTAGTTTGTCTTTCATAAAAAGCGGATTTAAGTTCAGACACGTGGGCGGTCCTGGTCTGTCTCAGGCTTAGGAGACGATAATACAAGAGCATCAATGGCTGTTGATTTTGTATGGAGGATAATGTAGATATGAGTGGTAAACGGACTTTTCCTACTCGGACTTTTCCTATCCATGACCATGACTAATGTAGAAATTAAAAAACGTATTACTATTTTTGAGCGTCCCGTAATAACGCGGCAGTTTCAAACGAGTTTATTAAATTATTACTAATCATAATGTATACTTAATTGTGAATAAGTTTTAAAATATTGGCGGAGATTGTCTATAATTAATTATGCTAATTCACGTAAACTATCTCTAACATTAAAACTGAAAAAGATAATGTAAGTCAACGTTCAAAAGTATTACATAATATAATCTACATGAATTGATAAAGGACGAAATAAACACAAAAGAGCGTAATAACGCCGTATTCTTAATATCTAGTAAAATAACTAAAATTCCCTGTAAGTGTAGGTCCAAGCACGCGACCTTGTGCATACTATTTGAAAACTAAAAACGTTCTTCTTAAATGGTAATGCCACAAAAATAGGTAATGGCTTAAAAGCA
>JAQFZE010001867.1:0-16282 GCA_034695245.1 Dicyrtomina saundersi | reverse complement strand
GTTTATTGACTCGATTTAAGGGATTCGCGAAATGGCGGGTAGTTACTTTGTACATCAAAAGAAACTCTCTTCAAATGTTCTTGTTTTTTTAGGTTGAGTTTCTAGCAAAGTGTAAAAACGTTTATTTTGAAAATAAAATCTATCAGCGTAGTGTATAAAGGGCGAAGAAATATTTTTCAACAAAGTTAGGGAGAGCAAACCCTACCCGGGTCACCCAAGTGTAGCACGGCTATGCAATGAGATACATTAAAACTAAATTACGTGTTTATTTAAAAACGTATGAGTGGTGTTTTGCCATAATTTTACATGCTACTTATGAATTCTTGTTCCTTAAAAAATTAGTTTTAGAAAAAGGGTCCCGTCCCTTAAGGACTGTCGGAAACTTATAAGGGGAGAGGGACATACGACTCTTTTAATTAAGGGATACACAAATTTAGTTTAGAAGTAAAACTACCAGTTTCTAGGGCCAAATTAAACGGAGAACACGATAAAATTACTATATAGAATCTTCAAGAAGGGTTTGACCTCTAAAGTTGAAGGTTAACCTTGTTTCCATAATCTCGGGACAGCTTTAGTAAAAGGCGTTACACTCATCCTCTGACAAGTCTTCTTGAGCCTCTTTTGACTCAGTCATCCTTCATTGCAGCATACATATATACAAATACTGCGACTGGTATTTGGCCCGAGTATAGTGGTGACGTCTACTCTAAAATTGTAATGCATGAGCAACAGAGAGAGATAGAGCACAATACATAATCACCGATTTACACAGATGCATGCTTCCATGATACCATGCCATGCTCCTTCAACAGACTTGAACTTCATCGAAGTCGAAAACAGGTTACATGCTCTGGACGGGAGGCTTTAAGACACTGCTCAAGAAAATATGGAGGAGATGAGAAGAAGCTTTCTTCTTTTTCTTAGGTCCAGGATTTTGTTTGTGTATACATTGCAATGTATACCCAGCACCACACTTTTCTAACTAACTGGTCCATGAATAATTCTGTAAGGAACGAGAAGGCTATAATTATTCAGCCGATTTACTTTTCACGATTTTTGCTATGCAAATCAGTGTTATTTATTACACTATGCGTACGTACATTGGTTTTGGCCTGGGTTTAATTGTCTTTTGAAATGGATTGCCTCGGAAGGTACACTTAATTGGGATTTGAATTGGACTGGGAGGAAGCTATATAACCAGCGCTGTCCGCCACTGTCTACATGGACACTTCTCTTATTTTCTTATATTTTAGTTGCCAAACTCAAAATCCTATTCTCTTAACGCTAGCTGATTCTGAATTCTGACTGTTTAAATTCTCACATTTAAATTTTGTATCTTACAAATTCACTATAGTATATCCAACTAGAGAGGCAGGATTCATGAAGCAACAGCAAAAACCCTTCGTCTAATTTTAATTTTTAACACATTTATTAAAACGTTAATTTTAATTTTTTGCCAACGATTTAGTTAGTATTACGATAAACTAATGATAATTTACTAATAAATATTAAATTGGATTTTATCACGGGTGGGTAGATACTTTGTATGCCGTAATGTGTAACAGTACGTTAGGCTGGCTGGCCATTTGCGTTGGTAGGATTGAAGGGGGAGACTTTAGGAATGAAATTTTGTGATAACATTTTAGCCTTAAAATTAACTTTGCAGGAGAGTCGCCGGATCATTCAAAAAATAATGTTTCAATCTTTGTTGTTCTTGTTACGTTGTTGTCGTTGTGAATAAACAAAAAGTGTAACAATGATGAGATAAAAAGTGAAAAGGGGGAAGAACCCCTGGAGACACTCCCACTGCAGATTCAGTTCCATCACATAGTCAGGCCATACCATGCCATGTCATGCCATGCTAGGAACAGACCCAGGACCAGTACCAGAACCAGGACCAGCAGATACGCAGTCTTGCAAGAGACAGTGGTGCTCAGTGCTCAAAGCCCGAGAAACCCAAGTTCCATCCCCACTTCCACTCCGGGTCTCGACATTTTTTTGTTTGTTTGAATTCATAACTCCATCTGTAAGTTTCATGCATCTCACAGATCTCAAGAGCGACGTAATATAGCTTCTCTCGCGAGGGGACTAGAACTCAGAGCGTACATAAGGTAAATTGTCAAGTAGAAGGTAATGGGAAACGTACCGGAGATAAGTAGATATATATGTACGGGTCTAACTACTGATACCGGCCAAGGTACATGCTAATATAGCTACACAACATACATATCTATTATCTGTAACAGTGGATGTTCCACACGTAGAGAGTGGTGGGTTCACGTACAGGAGCGTTCAGCACGCTCGGAGTCATTGTGAGTGTCAGTGTGCTCCTTGAGACTCGAGCTTACGATTAGCCTCAGCTTTTCGGAGAGTGAGGAGTCAAGCTCGGAATGCATCTCATGAATCTAAGCTACCGCTACCATCAAGATCCATGTGAACATTAACTCGGACCATTAGGAAGGAAGAGATATGATACAAGGAGGCAGAAGTACTGATATATATGTAGTGTGTCGTAGTGGGTAGGTGAGGAGGGAGAATACTCCAAAATCCGGAGATGTACAGATGTACAGAGTCAGAGTCAGAGAGACAGAAACAGAAGTGCCTACCTACCTACCTACCTCCCTACCACTGATACCCACAGAAGTACGTAGGTAGGGACATGGAAGGGAAAAAGAGGGAAGACATCGTACATGAGTATAAAAGAGATATGAAGAGAATGAGAAAAAGACAGCGAGGGCTTAACCTTCTTGACAGGTTTACTCCATAAATTCATAAGAGTAAATAAACAGTAGGGGGAAAGTGAAAATTATTCACGCTCCTCTTTTCTGGAATGTATTTTATTATCTTAAGCTCCACACCATTGAGACTACTCCGACTCCGACCACTACCTCTCCAATCACGCAGGCACAGGACAGTTTTGAAACGTACACACACACACACACACACGCACACACACAACTTAATTATATGGACGTTACCCGTCCTAACGACAACCAAAACGACGACATCTTGAGCATCTTTACATTATCTGTATTTTCCTTCTTCTTCTTTTAGCTCAGTTCTAATTTTAATTTTTCACAAACATCCTTCCAAAAGAGATGGAGACTTTAATGGCTGTCTAGTCATCTAGTCATTTAAATAATGGCACATAATGGTAATGGTCCTCTGACGTAATACTTAATAATTTACACCAAGTACTTCTCGAAATCTAAATCTTAATCTAATCCCATTTTTATAATTTACGTGTAATACCATTGTTATTCAATAGGCTTCATTTCCGTTGGCACTTTCATGCTCGTGTAGTATTACATGTTCGATAAAAGAATGATGTAACTGCTATGCTATGGGGCTGCTGGTGAAACTCAACCCCGTCAATCTTGGTGATAATCAAATGGGGCTACGGCTACTGTAATTCATCCATAATTTACTTGGGACAGCTCAATATTTTGGCATTAGTATTCCAGGAAGATATTTCATTTCACTTCTGCCTCCTATCACAATAAGTGTCCCTTGTGAACATTTCCCTCGTTCTTCTTCAGAGTACTTCAGACACATTTCTTGTAATGTTTACTGGGTAAGTAGGTAGGTAGGTACTCTCCAATTCCAATCATTTTCAGGGACAGAAAAATATATATGTATTATTATTATTATGTCCGTCGTTTCATATTACAGCCTCGCATAAATTGAGACTATAATATCCATACATAGCTATAGGGGTAAAAAAAACATAAAATACAGAGTAAGTAGGTGAAATGTCAAATGTGTCAAGATCCATTACGTGTCAGTGCATATTGCATTACTTTCTTAAATTGGGCCTGTCAGAGTCCTCAACCACTACCGATCACCCATCCACCTATAAAACTATAAATTATACACTTGCTATAATTTATACTATGGGGGCAAAACACTCAAAGGCTAATACATACAAGTACAACATTGTTATTTGAAATGTTTGACACGAGGAAGGAGCACAACTCGATCTCGCAAATCAATTTGTCATTCATATCAATTTATTGGAAACAGAAACTCGAGCCCATTTAAGTAGAAATGTTAAACTGCGTGTGTCGTAATATAATGTGTACAGGGAATCGGTCCGGGTCCCGGTATCCGTGTATAGCGTGCTGTACGGACGGCAAGCGGACAAGTATTGGCATTCGTATTCGTATATTGGTACATAGCTGCCCTGCATTTCTGAATCTGGTGATGGGCTTCGATTTTCGAATTCTCGAATTCGAATTCAATCTTCGGTTCTGCCCTAGAAAGTGGATATAGGTCTAGGTATATATAGTGGTGGTAGTGGTGGTGGCGGATATGGGAGAGAAGACGGGATGGAGAAGGAGACACAAGGCAGAATATTATAGTGTGATGTCAGTGAGTAAGTGGAGTTTCGAGTTTCGAATTCAGAGTCTCAGAGCGAGAAAGAGAGAGAGAGAGAGTACTTAAGGAACTGCGTTCGAATTGGAACTTCTGCTTTTGCTACTTGAAAAGAAATTTGATCCATGAATGCTATGGCTCGTCGTAGGAGTTTCTATCACTCTTTGTAGTTTGAGGCTCCATCGTATGGTTTGGTTTGGTCTTTGGTGTGGGAATGAGGATCATCACAAGCTGTCTGTCTCTGTGTCGTGTGTAGCGGATCTGTAACTCCAGTGCCAGTGGATAGATATATTTGGAGTCGGCCGAGACCGAGAGCCGAAACCGAAGAGACAAAGTTCAAGTTTCCAATTCCAAATTCTAGTTCCAGAATTCCAGTTAAACTCAAGCGAGGATTTCAATTATGTCTCACTTTTAAAAGGGAGAGTATAGTGGATAAATTCGGTATAGACAATAGTGGAAGTATGTGGTACAAAAGCGTAAGAAATAGGAATCAAAGTTAGTAGGTAGGTACCCATACCGAATATATGCAACATACATCTGCATAGAGTCTCCTTGACTAATTTTTCTTGCCGATCTCACCACTCAAAGATCCAAAGCTTTTGACTCATGACTGGAACTGGAATAGAATACCACATGCCCTTTAACTTTAGTCTTATTATTATTTATATGCCCACACTTCGGGACACGCAAGATATGACACCCACCGAGACAACAACACACACAAGAAAAAAATACACGGCTTAAAAAATAATTTCGGTTACATTTTACACTCAGCCACACATCTCATTCTCTCATCCTCCGCTTTTGCCCTTCGCGTTTGCAGCTTTTTTCCTTCTTTTTTTTTCTCGCTCTCGTCTTCTTTCTAATGATATATTATGCAGATGTAGACATGCTGCTTACTAGACGATAATATTTTGTCTGCCACTGTCTTTTTATTCTGACTGTAGTAGTAGCAGTAGTAGCAGTAGAGTTGAAAGTCAATGTTTTTATTTTTTTTTGTTCTTTGTTTTGTTGATTATTGTTTGCAGAGAAAATGTTCCTCTGGTTTTGGTTTTAGTCATCCTTCTTTCTGTCCTCATCTTTATAGATTTTTAAAAGTTGAATATTCTGAGAAATGGAAATGTTTAAATGGGTTTACTGATAAAACACGAGGACCGGAACCAGGACCAGGACCAGTAGTTTTCGAGGGTCCCATATCCTATATCTGTACATGCGACATGGGAAATTTATATGAAAAATAATTGTATTAACATCAATAAATATATATAAATTTAACACCAACTCCATAAGAAAGCTACATGTTACATATTCTGCATTTTCTCAGAAACAGTGACAGCGTCTAACATACAATATACTATGAAGAAATATCACTGGAAAGACTGACAAATTCTTGTTCAAGTTATGAGTGTCATAAACTATGGCAGAAAAATTACAAAATAGCTTGACATTTAAGGGAGACCTTTGGGCTCTCCATTTTCCCACCAAATCCCAATGCAACCCAGTAACCAACCAAGGTTCATTAAAGAAGTATGATAAAAACTAATGACCTCGGTCGTAGTTTTCCTTCAAAAGGTTATATTGTTTCACAAACACTAAAATAAACGACAACAAGAACAACATCATTCACAAAATGAGCATTACTTCACTTACGATTAGCGAGCCGCATCCCGTCCCGGCTTCACATGACTTTCACACTTGAGCAAAATCCATACTCTGGACTCTGGACTGAGAGAGCCTGGGTCTGGGTATTAAGTTTATGTTGTCGTTGTCGTTGTCACTGCTGGAGCTTAAAATAAAAACTTAAATATTCCAACATTTTAAAACAAAGCATGCCCTCCATAAAAGTACATACTAATAGTGTAGACGTAGATATTTTTAGAGTCATTATTTCACTCCTTTATTTTTACCTGTAAGGGTTTAAAAAATTTTGGGAAATGGTATTTTGTGTGGCATAATAGTAATACAGATATTGCCTTCTTTTTTCCTTATTTCAAATGAATAAACGACGTGTAAAGAAAGAAAAAGAAAGGACAGGAGCACGTGGCTAGCTTGTCGGTTGTCGTCTTCATCCTCCGGCACATTAATTACTGTAATGTTGATGTTTTCCTTAAGGGCTCCGAACACTAATCCCGACAGGGAATATCTGTAGGTAGAGTACATGATGGACACGCATGTGTGCGTGTGAGTAGCTGGACTGGTCCTGGTACTGGTAGTGGTACTGGTGGCAAAGGCACGTCAGTCAATTTAATTGAATCCTCAATCCATCACACCATGTCTTTATGAACCTACTTTACACCATTAACCTATCTTTTTTTATAAACACTTGAGTTGTTTATGACCCGAGGGATACAATTTTACAAGTTTGTAAAGTATGGAGAAAGATGGAAGGCTACATAATAAAGATATGAAGCTTCTACATATCTCTCTCCAGATATATGCGTATGTATTTAGAGGGTTGTAAATTTTCTAATCAGGAGTTTTGAGTGTATGAATTATCTACCCGGGTAATAGAGCGCACTGCTGGTGTTGGTGTTGGTGTTGGTGCTGAGCCTATGAGAGTGGGACTGCGGCTGGTGCTGGTGCTACTAATAAGAGCGAGCATGGTAAAGGATAAGTTCATGAGTTCATGCCATAATCATAATGGATGAGAGAGGCGGAAGATCATAAAATAGAAGATGTGCCGAAGTATGGTAAACACTCGGTGCTCTTTCTCGGTGTTCTTCACCGCAGTGATCACTAGGAGGTCATGCTATTCTCATAATTTTTACATTCCCTTCCTTCAGCCCACCATATTTTCCACCAACATTTTTCAACTATATAAGGTCATACATGACGGGAAAATATCATTGCCTAGCCGCAAGTCACAAGTAATATAGTGTCGTATAGGTAGGACCAACTTTTTTTCCGTAATATGTTTCTGCACTATAATTCAAATTGGGTTTCGTTCCCTATGGCTATACCTACATAAGTTATCAGTATTCCCAGTCTCTAACATATATTTAAAAAGCAATGTCAGCCGTACAAAATCTTTTTGAACAGTCAAAACTTAGTATCTGATTTATGCTTGATGTGTTGTTCTTGCTATAGCACTTGAGCTAAATACTTCAAATAATTCAGCATTTCTAAACCATATTTATTATTTTTTATCGACATCTATGTGAATGCACGTAGATCAAACTTCAACTAAATAGATTTTAGATAGAGACAAAACTCTAAAAAAAAAATGAAAAGAAAAAACAATTGGGTAGAAACGTAGAAAAAAAATAATTCTGGAAAATATTTGAAGGTTCTAAAACCGCACCCGCCCACAGTAGAGCGAGTTGAGAGTTGAAAATACCTGAACAGCACAGCACACAGAACAGTCAAATAAGTTATCACGCGCATAGTTACACGAAATATATGTCATGTCATGACGTGACGTGACGTCGACGTCTTGTTTTTTTTCTGTGTCAGCAGCCACGCGTGGTGTTACATGAGAAAAGTATTTAGGTAGGTATATAGGTGGTACTTTCCCAGTGTCCCTATCCGCACTGTACTGGCATATATATGCCTATAATTGTGACTATTTTGATAAGCTTAAACAATGGGTGCATTGATAAGGATAAAACTTGCTCTCACGCTATGAGCCACTACATAGCGTCAACGACAGCCTCAACACTCAGCGACAAAGAAGAACGAGAGCAAAGGGCGGCTGTGGATGCGGAGCGGAGAAGAAGAAAAAAAAAATGTGCAAGAAAAAGAAGAAACACGCTTTGCAATTTATTACGTTATACTTTGAGACTTTTTGAGGAGAAGCGAAAGTGAGAATGAAAGGAAAGAATTTTGTCGATCCGTCTTTGTAGGACTGGAGTCATTTTGAGGGAGATGCTGAAGTGTGTCAGAGAAGCGTGACTGTGACTTGAAACTGGAAACTTCACCAGCTGCCTCGGTGTGAAACTCATTAGCAAAACAAGCTGGAATGGGAATGCTTCTTGCAAACTATTTTCCTCCCTTGGGACATACACACCAAAAAACCCACACGCTTTCACATTCACAGTCCGCCTTGTTTTCAACGTGCAAATTCTTTGATACCTTTGAGAAGAAAATAAAGCTTATAAGGAAACACAGACCAATTAAATGTTTCCAAATTAACAAATTATGTAATTTCTTCCATTTTTTTTCTCTCTCTCGCTCTCTCTCCATCTCCACTATTAATTCCCAGTCTACCGTACAATGAATAATTAATCTTCCTGGACTTATTCCTAAACACTGTTTTTTTTTGTACGTATACCTACTTACGCATTTTATTTTTATTTTTATTTCTACTCTGTCAAGGGATTGGTTTAGTTGGCGGGAGAGTGTGCTACTTGTTTAGCTTTTCAGCATCCCTTTCCTTATCGTTAATGGCTGTTGTCGCTGCTCTTTTAACAGCTAAAAATCAGAGCCAGATGTAAATGCAATAATAGTAATAATATTATTATTATTATGCATTTGAATTTTTGAAAAATTTATTGTAAAAAGAAAAAAATCCAGAGTATTATTTCCCTCTGCGCCCCATTGCAGTTAAAATCTTTAATGCTTAAAAATATTATTATGTTGACGTTAAGTGTTCCTGTTTAGACGTCCCAGTCCCGTCATAATGTTGCTTTGTTGACAATATTAAACTGTCTAATGGACTCGGTCCGTTCTAGTCAATCTTCGTTTACATACTATATACTATATAATATACACAATCCAAGATATTTAAAATTTTACAGTGCAGTGGTAGCAGTCGGTAAAATGCTCGTACATAGGGAATATGTGTGTAGTATGTAATTATTAGGCAAGAAAAGGGTCAAGTAAAAATGGAAGAAATGTTTATATACAGAAGCTCTCACAGATCTCCTCCGTAGAATTCCCCTGTTTTCAATTTACGCCAGGAGTTTACTCTGAACTTGAAGTTTTAATGGTGTAAAGTGTAAATGAACGCTTCTTTGTTTTTTCTCTCCCATGGATATAGAATTCTAGAATTCTAAACTTCCAAATCAGACATGTTTTCTCTCAATAAATAAACCCGGGAGACGTCACTTTTATGCTTAATAAGGCCAAATATCTTGTACATCTTTCCAAAAATACAAAAATGCTTGAAAGTTGTAAACTTGAAAAAAAAATGGAATTCTTTTTTATCATTGAATTTTAACTACCTACTACTACTGTACTTGTAGGGATGTCAGTCATGGGATTCGTTCCGTGACACTGAAACCGAAAGTAAAAGTTAAGACAGAGTAGAGCAGAAGCAGAGGGAGGTATGCTAAGCGGCAAGCAGGGAGATATGCATACCAAAAGTCTAACTATGTAAAACAATGGGGAAGGAAAAAATGAAGTGAGACATCATGAGTAATACAATACAAGAATCTAAGCACCCTTCCTTCCACGTTCCAAACATGTGCATCCCACACGTCTTCCCTTTTCTCTGTCTCTCTCTACTGCTTTAAATAAAGGAATTTTGAACGCCCGAATTCGGATATTTAGCAGCTCGACAAGTTTGGGCACGTACGACGTTCAACTCATCTTAAACTACCTACTAACGGAGGTACACTACCTACTTTTTTTCCTTCAGCGTGAACGTTTGATGTTTGTTCAAAATTAACTGGACTGATTTTCCTTTTTTTCAATGTCAATTTTGCCATCTGTAGTTTCTACTGCTGACTTCTGAAAAATCTAAAAGAAAAAATTGAATTCTTCAACTCATCGTTAGTTTGTCAATATTCAATATATAGTCATATTTGATTGAGAGTTTTTCTTTCAAGTTTTCTCAACTCGAGCAAAAATTCAGTTTGAGTCAAATCATGACGTCTTTGCATAACGAACCTCAAGTTTAACTTTGAAAAATTGTTTGTTTCTTCAAAGATCTCAGAGCCTCGTTATCCTGTACCAATAAGTTTAATCTACCTATAGGTAGATAGGTACCCACATATAGATGTGTACGCATCACAGTAATACAAAAAATTCCAGTCAAATTAAAAGTCAACACTAAACCAAAAGCAAGTATCAACATGGACTGTGAAGCTATCGATCGACCCACAATTTTAATCATGTACAAATTTTTAAGGAGAGTTTCTTTTCGTCTGCTGCTATAGGAATTCATTTCAAAAGTAAAACGAGATATCGTCTGTGAAGAACCAAAATGACCCATATCCATTTTTAGCTAAAAACAATATACACTATCTAAAAACATATTGAAACATGTCTTGAAAGCATTTAAATAGAATATTTTGCAATTTTCAAAAACATGTAAATAGAAAATTTTGCGCTTTTCAAAAATATGTAAATAAAACATTTTGACACTTTTTAAAACATGTAAATAGAACATTTTACACTTTTCAAAAAACATGGAAATAGAACATTTTACACGTTTCAAAAACATGTTAGAACATTTACACGTTTCATAAACTCTTAATTAACATTTTACGCATGTTTCTATTTTTTTTTATGACATAGCTCATTTTGATTGTAGCTTAAATTGGATATGGGTCATTTTGGTTCTTCACAGACGATATTATTTGTTATATATAGAATATGCAAATACCGTAACCGTAGAAATGCTCCGACTCCTTCTTTATCTGTACTGGCAAAACCGATTTGGGAGTTGGAGGAAAAATTGCCTCATAGGGTAAAGGTAGAGACAGAATGAGAGAAATACTAATAATAATAAAAAATAGGATCACCGAAATACAATATTTTTTGACTCCTTGTCGGCCAATTTATAACATGGGGTGAGGAGGAGGAGAAGAACACCTACCGTCGTGCAGGATCTAACTCCATTATCAATATTCTCTTTGAAACTCTGTCAAAACGCGAGGCTCTTTCCCTATATAACACCATTACCTATCTCCATATTTATATTACGTAGCGGTCCCTAAACTACTCGTACAAATCTGAACCACCCCAAGTCAAGTGGAAGTGGAACTGAGCTCATTCCTTGTTCTTATATACACTACCTGTAAATACATATAGCGAGAGAGAATTTATTGTAAATGACTCGAGCATTTACATTATCCCTTCCGCCACTTCCTATATACTATACATAGAGACATAATAATAACAAAAGAATGTGATTTTCCATAACCGTAAGAAACTCCTGTGTATACAAAAAGTCAATTGTATCCATGCATAAAGAGTTGTGTCACAACTACAAAGCTACAAAATCCAAGTAAATATTATACACAGTTATGTATTTGTGTACGCGGAGCTACAGGCTTCCTAAGTTCCTACCCCGTATCAATCACAATCACAATGCATAGTGACACAATGGCACATTAAAATCCTAGATCGTCGTAACACTAACATCCTAACATTCGAAAGAAACCAGGTAGGTGCCTACTTACACTTTTACAAATCCAAACTCGTACCCTTCATCTTAAAAAATCTTAGGCAGTATATGTACATACATATAATAATATACAAGTTAGTAAACACGTGCCATCGCTCACAAAATACGTATCGTACAGTGTGACGACTAATTCACTTAGGTACATACCAACACCTACGTTGAAGGAGAAAAATCAGACAATACGCTCGATAAGCTCTTTGTTTTAAAAAGCAAGTGCAAAATAATGTAACTACCTACACTATCTATAGTCTCTTATTCATTGTGCACTACATGGAATCTCGTTCAAAATTATAAGAAATCACAAAGTTTCATTTTTGAACTTTAAAAACTAAAATAGGCGAACTATTCAAAAAGAAGCGGGTACATAGGTACTTTGGAATAGGTGTTCTAAATGTTCTAACTGCATGTTTCGGGAAAATATATATTTTGAGTCTTAATTTACCACAGAGTAAAGAAGTAGATATGACTCTTTGCAATTTAAAAAAATAAAGATGGCTGTGATTGGGTCTTCAACGATGGGGCATAAATTGAAATGAACGTAACCATCCTGCTAGAAAATACTATATAGGTTTTTAAGGATGTCGCTATAAATATATTCTTTCGTGAAAGTAGTAACAGTTAACAGGATACACTACACACTTGCATATTATATAATGTGAACCATTGATATTTTGGACGGGTAGTAGTAGTAGTAGTAGTATTAGTGGGTATAGTGTGCTATGTGCACAGGGAAATGATGTATGACCATGTGGCGTGCATTCATCCACTCATTCGTTAGGAAAGGCTAGACAGTTTTTTGAAGGGTGAAAGGTTGTGTGTGTAGGAAATGGTATGACAAACGAGGGGAACCTACAGGGAAGCAGCAACGCACAACAATAAGTCCGTCAAATGTTAAATGATTCTCATCAATAACTTACTAGAGCTAGAATGGTTTTTATGATCCACCTATTATGAGAAAAACCCAAAGGATTCATAAAGAACTTTTAATCAATATGTAAAGGGAAAGGTAGTTTCAAGCGTTTTGGCTCTACGTTGGGCCTTGTTCGGAGTCGGAGTTGGACTTGCAAGTTTCCTCAACTTCCCTCAAGTCAAGTCAAATCAAGGCAAATCAAATCTCAAGTCGTCAGGCCGAGCGTCGTTTGAAAGATTCCCTGCTAATTTTAACGACCGCTCCTTTAAACTCAACAAAGTCTACAAAACTTTCTGCAAATACTGTCCCAGTCTGACTGAGTCCCGATCACAGGCCCAGTCCCAGTCTCAGTCCCAGTGTGGATGTGATTACCTCCATTTTTTATTTCCGCCTATCTAAATTAACTCTTGCTTTATGTCACTATAATATTTTCCTTTGTAAACGGTAACGATCTATACATGTTCATAAAATCATACATATAGTGTATTAAATTATACTACGTATCATCTTCACTGCCACCGGAGCGGACACAAACACTTAAATTCTTTATAGCGTATATGCCATTAGCCCTATACATCCAGATGGGTAATGGGTAATGGGTAGGTTATATTATATCTCCGTAGTAGGTAGAAAATTGAAGTATAAATGACTTAAGCTACCTTAAGCAGAATACTTAAGAAACTCATTACTCTTTTCAAATTAAAAGGGCGGTAATTAAATTCTCACAAATTCCGGACATTTTCATTTGCACACTGCTCAAAATAAGATTTGCATGACGTAACATTGCACAGCAAGGCAAGAGGGGCTTTGGGTGGGCCATTTATATTGGTGCATGTGTACCTATATGGGTTTCTCTCGAAAAACTAAATTAGGTTAAATGCCTCGCATAAAAATTTAATTCAGTCTCAAATACATTTTATTTTCTATACACTTAAATCATAGTGTTATTGACAATCCCATTTTCTGTTCAGAGATAAAAAAAATTGTAAAACTCGAAATTGATTGAGGGCAAAAATGAGCAGTTGTTGTGCATTTATTCTATATGGTGTGATGATCCTGAGTTGCTGTTTTTAGTAGCTCAGCTTTTCAAATTCAAAGGGACACGATTTAGCTCCAGCACGTTCTAATTCTGGGAGTGAACACATTGCTGGTCCTGGTCCTGGTCCTGGTCCTAGTTAAGTTTCACCGTTGTACATACATATGGGCACAGAATGTAATCACAGATTTGAGTGAGTGGAGTGGGTCACATTTGGTCAGATGCATTTAGGGACAGCCCTCGCCGGAGTAAGATTTTTTAAATTATTTTAAGTCTTCAGTGAATTAATTTATACATGTGTCACAATCTCAACTTACATCCCATATGCCTTCATCTTCATTTCATATCCGATATTTCTATGACCATGACACGGATTATTTGGAGGAAGGGAAGGCACATACAAAGTCGTCCGGCACAGTACAAAAAATGTTTTCAATGTAGGCAGACTAATGCTGAGCGAGAGAGGGAGTCAGTCAGACCCTGCACAGTGCAGCTTGGAAGGGACTTGAATATTACTTGCGTGCCCACCACATACTACATACTGTTATGATTTCTAGATTTTGCTGACTGCAGTTTCCAATGCACAAGTTGGAACGCTTTTATTATATTAAATAGAATGCACATGTATGAGTAGAACTTATGCATTGTACAGCTCCACATTTCTCGCTTACCGTCATCGTCATCGTCTCGTACAAAGTGCTTTTTCGTTACAAGTGTTTCGTTATAGTATTAAGCCTCGTTCCTATTGTCTATCACTTGGTACGCTGAATGGAATGGGGAAAGAGAGCGAGAAAAAATTCATGTGCATTACGTGCATAGCTTGATTTGGGGATTACATACTGCATTTGAGATTCTGGACTGGAATCGGGGCCTTGGGAAAAAATGAAGGCAGAAGCAGAAGGAGCGGATAAGGATGAGGATGAAGATGCCCATCTGGCTGGTACATGTACAGTTGTTGGTTTGGTATTTGGCTTGATCTTGCCTTGGCTTTTAATAGGTAGACCTTTTTATTGCAACAATTCAAGTGCTCAGCTCCCGTTGCCATTGCCATTGACATGGCTATATGCTAGGGCTTAAGCTAGATTCTCTTATAGTATACATTCACATTTGCAGCCCCAGCACTCGCTCTCTCTCTCTTTGTGACCCCTTGGGTCCCTATCGATCATCCTTAATACATTTATAGACACTCATTTTGAAGCATATAGCGTCAGCTAAGCATCCCACCAGTACCATTTTCCACTGCACGGCAACCAAGAATGCACAAGTCCGCCTTTTCCCGTATAGTGAGTATAGTTTATTTAAAGTAAAAGTACAAACAGACGGAACACGGATAGCTGTACTCTCATAAATAGAGCAAATAAATGAGATGAAAAGGCGACGAAATATTTTTTGGTTCCTTGGTTGAGTAGACTTCCATTTCCTTCAACATATTCCATAATAGTATCATGCTATACGAATACACTGTCAATAAATTTTATTGAATTCCCACATTTCAAAAGCTTATGAAAATTCGGAGTAGTCTCCTCACACAAATAAAGTAATTCCTAGGCATAGGGTGGGAGAGGAAACGCGAATCCATAAACATAACTTGTCTCATTAATGAGAGCGGAATCATAATCTATGCATAGATATACAAGGAAGGGGGAGGTTCACATCAAGTCGTAATAAGGGCTTCAAAGGAACTACATAGCTATACACCTAGTATAATTAATATGTATGCAGTACATGATAAAATACACTGTGTAATTTATATTACTCATGTATAGCATACACGGAAGTGAAGTTCAAAATCAAGAAATGGCGAGGTAAATGGCAAACATTTCGGGGAGTTTTGAACATGGGGAATTGAGAGCAGTGAGCCCGCTGGCGCTCGCCCTCAACCCTCAAAGCTACATATAATTACGTTTTCTTGTGTGTGTTTGTTGAGGGAAGACGGGAGACAGCAGACGCGAACGTGCTTCCCTCCGCCACCCTTGCCTTGTCAAGTCAACTGACTGACAATGAAGGAGGGAAATCATCTTAATTTATTTCAAAGAGAAGAGCCAAAAACTATCCCAGAAGCAGGCAGAAGCAACTATGTTGGAAGGGTGGGAGGGGGAGGGGGAGGGGGGGGGGGGGTTGATCCTTTCCTTTTTAGCTACACAGCTACCTACGTGATGCAAAGCATCTCCCATTTAACATTGTACATTTCACATACAACCCAAACTATTATTATCCTCCTTACTTTCATCTTCCCTCCCAAGCTACTGCACACTCCAGACAGATACTACTTCTCCTTTCTTCCCAATACTGTCTACCGGTACCGGGACCAGGACCAGGACCGGTACCGGGACCGACACCCCCTTTTTGTGGACGTATAATAACTTTATTAAACTTTCCCTTCCCCGTCTCCCAGCTTGACGAGTTTTAAAGAAGAGAACATGACGAAATCGGGACTTTGAGCGTAAACGTGGAAATCCACAAGGTTATAGGCACTTCGAATGTGAAACTTATGCTGGCAACTTCCGCTTCCCTCCAATTTTCTAATTCTCTTTATATTCAAAACCTAGTTTGTCTCCCTGTACTTCCACTCTGACTTTTGCGGTGTGGGACTCGCTTGGTCTCTGATCGT
>JAQFZE010001866.1:0-16283 GCA_034695245.1 Dicyrtomina saundersi | reverse complement strand
TAAATAGTTTTCGTTGTACTGCGTTATTTCACACCAAATACGAAGTAAACAAAAATCAATGCAATATAGCACTACAATCAATATTTTAATACTTTTTTCTACAAAGACCCTACATTAAAATTAGGTACAAAAAAATATAAAGTGTACTAAAAATCGTAAAATATTACCATTTTCAATTAGTGACGTAGGTTCATAAAACCACAGATCTAAATTTTTGTGTCTTGTTAGCAAATATTGCGGTGATAGTGTAAGAAAGATAATTTATAATTTTCCTAGCATGAAAAAATTACTGATTTAGCGTTTCCTGACGTTTTAATGATTGTAAGCATGACTGACACTTTCTCGGCTTCAAATATACAAAAGTAAGTAACTGTAAGTGACATATTATTTTAATGGCAGCCTTAACAGTAATATGAGGCAGTTTAGTAGTGTGTATTAGACACATTTTGTTAAATCTAACCTAACCTGCATCGATAAATAATACTGCTTGTAAAAATAATGTCAATTTTTATTGAAAAATGGCGAATTTGAATTTCCCGCCAAATCTGAAATTTCAATTTTCTACGTGTAATGTACTGCAAATGTATATAAGCTATGTACCATTCAAATGGTAATGATTAGAAGAATATGACTGCCTCCAAGATACTAGTAAAGTACCTACTGAATAAGTTTTAAAATTTTTTGGAAAAACCCAGTTTTTTGAAAAACTTTAAAAAAATTTGTACGGGTCATAAGTCAACATAATTTTTCGTTTCTTCTAATGTTAAGGGCTTTCAAACGACATATTACTCGTTGAAATCGGTCGAGTAATTCAAAAAGGTAATAAATTCTAATATAGGTAATTATTTATAGATAGTAATAACATATAACATTTTGAGCATGCAACATAGGCCAATATAATTTACTCTGAATAGTCTGAATCGATCCTATACTACACTTACCCTTGCCTTTTCACAACTTGCAGATAGATAGACGACAATTCTTTTAGCTTATTATAGGTATTGTTCGATGTCACTAAAGCTGAAATAAAGTTGAATGTTGAAAGCAGTATTGGAATATAGAATCGTATTCCTCTTTTGCCTTATCCTTCTTCCTGCATCATGTCAATAATAATACAAGTATTTTCAAATTTTATTGATACATTCAAATATTATGCAGCATAATAAGTCGTACAAAGCAGTTTAGTTTTAATCGACAGAGTCAACCATTGAATTGTAATAATAAAAGAGAGAAAAACTTTATGAAGTCACTGTTTACTGTCAACTGTTAAGCAATTGCAATAGTCTTGTAGCCTGTAGCTCAGTATAAATACAAACTTTTCTTAATTAGTATCAAAACAATGTAATACAAATTATTAAATGAATACAAAAACACAGTGGCAACCTGCACTTGCAGTCAATTAACTGTGACACTACACAATCAGTATAGTGGTTTTGCAAAATTTACCTGAGCTAGGTTTTATTGGTTTCTGACCGTTACTGCTTGCACTTCACCATTCACAAGTTATGGACTTCAGACTTCTGACGCAACTGACTGGTTTTTATTTAATTATTAACAACTAAGTATTTCTCCTTCCAGTGACAGTGATTCCAGTCCAGTTCCAGTCGCGACAAACATCTACCAGTCTATCAGTTGCAGGCTTGCAGGTGGCAGTGGACCATTCGGCCTACTGACTGGAGTCCAATTGCTGTATAGTCAATAAGTTGTCATTTATAATTTTAAATTTGCCAGACTTTTTGCCATACATGTGTTCGTGTTCATAGTGTTAAACTTTTCACTTGCACTTTATGAACAAACTATTATTCTACTGAAAAATTGAAAATTGGTTAAAACTGGGAACTGGGACTGGGATTTAAGACTTCCATAAAGTAAATGCCAGATCTCTGAGGTGCGATAATACGGACCGAGGTATTTGCTCGGTTTCTGTTTATACAAATTAATCAAAGACGAGTATGAAATTAGTCGTAATTTCCGAATATCCGAATTTTTATAATGAACCGATTTACAAAATAGTAAATAGTGATCGATTTTTACAGCATATAATACCGACATTACTAACTATACCGAAGTCGATAGCCGATGCCTCATCGACGAATAATGATAATTCATTAAATGAATGATAATTCATTAAAAACTATGCAAAGTTACGCTATCATAATAATTATATTTTTTTAAATTTTACACATTCCTGCAAAGAAAACTCGCCCTGAGTTATTAAAATGAAGTGAAATTCCAAGGATTTTTTGTTCATACAAAATTTTGGCACGCAATAACAATGAGCCAATGAAGTCACAGATTCAGAGATCTCCTGACTATCATTAGTTTTAGCGTTGGTAAAGCCTGCTCAAAATGTGCAGTGTATCTTTTAACATTAAGGTACACAACTGCACAATATTCTGTACGTACTCAAAACCCTCTCATTGGACGTACTTTAAGAACGAAACAAGCAATAGTTCTTTTGATGAACACCCCCGATCTATGTCGCCGGATTGTGCCGTCTAATATATCGTTCGGTCTCTTCTTGCACTCTCCTCAATCCTATTCATATCTGAACATTTCAACGTTGCCTCAACCCATTTTTTTTAAGTTTAAGGGCTGAGGACTAGAGTCAAGGAATAACGAGGATTAAGGTTCATCATTTGTAAAGTAAGTAACTTTATAGCAAATTTTAAAATCCTAAGATGACTATTTTTAATTATATATAGTGCAAAATTATTTTGAAATAACTGTTCCAGTTGTGCTCCATTTGTTGCTTATTAGTATAGATGCATATTACCGACATGGGACTTGTCTGGTCATATACATTAATTTAGATATCTCGATATTTAAATCTCTAAATTTGTTTACCAAAATCATAGTTGTAATAACGTAAATTGTAGGTACTGGATTAATCGAAAGTTTTATTGCAATCATAGCGCATTAAATGGCTTCATAGTATTGAATATTGAAGGTCTGAAGGTTGAAGGTTTTGTTTGCTAATCAAGTGAATATATGGCTTTATTCCTTGAAATTCGATTGTTTAAATTTTCATTTCCGAATTCATGACTATTTATTCACAATGCAGGCATGTCACAGGTAAGTCTTCAGTCTGAATTAATTGTAGTTACTCATTATTCGAAACTATCTACAATTCTTGTAACTTACGAAAGCACCTTCAACCTTCAGTGTTGTCCAAGCTAGGTTGGGTGCTCAATTCAATCGATAATTTTAAATATATAAAATGGTAAATCACGCCGTCAGCCCCGCAATGCATATATTAAAATCCTTGTAAAATATTTAATTAACAGTAGTTTTTTAAAATAAACTAATAGTTATGTCGTCAAATAAATTTTCATACATATACTTTCTTATGTCACACACAGTCGTATTCGTAAAATAGTAAAATGGCACCAGTATTCAGTCAGTCATAACTGGGGCAAGCAAATAGGTACAAAATTGACAGTAAAATTATTATTACTAACCACTTTTAATTTCATTAGTTTCAGAATCATAATGCTTGCCCAACCAAGCCGAGTCGTCATCCTCTACAACCCAGTATGGAGCCAACAATCCCGAGGGATGGCTACTCTAAAGCATATTTCTCTTCGGCTCAAGTCGGTAAAAAATATTCAAAAAATTACCCAATCCATGAAGATGGTGTCAGCTGCTAAATATGCACGAGCTGAGCGAGAATTGAAGCTAGCCAGACCATTTGGGGAAGGAGCCCAAGCCTTCTACAAAAAGGCGGAAGTTCAGGATCCAGAAGACGAAAAGGCACCCAAGATCATTATGGCTATGACTTCTGACAGAGGTCTTTGCGGAGCTATTCACTCGTCAGTTGGAAAATTAATTCGAGTAAGATATAACATTTACTTTTTTAACCTGAATTATCCATATTTTTTGCGAAATAAATTGTAATCTTATTTTATTGTTAAAAGAGGGCATACACTGATATGATTATTGTTTATTTAGAATGACTTGTTAACTACCGGGGAGAGCACTAAAGTTGTCTGTGTTGGAGATAAGTCTCGAGCTCTTTTGCAAAGATTGTACGGAGGCAACATTCTGTTAGCTGCGAAGGAAATCGGTCGAGTATCCCCCACATTTTTGGTATGTTATTTACCTCTCAATTCATTCCAGTTGATTCATTATATTGTGTCTGCAGTTATAAAAAATAAGGATTTTCATTACGTAGTTTGAGTTAATTTTGTTTAGGTTCTGCTTAATTTTTATATTAGTATTAGTGTAAAGTAGAGTTTCATATGGACTGTATGTATTTTTAGTCTTGATAATTTAATTTTTTGTAGGATGCATCTAACATTGCCCGAGCTTTGTTGGAATCTGGTTACAATTATGAGGGTGGCAAAATTGTCTTCAACAAATTCAAGTCTGTGGTGTCGTACCAAACAACAACAATTCCTATTTTCGGTGCGGCTCAAATTAATGCTGCTCCAAAGCTATCTATCTACGACTCTTTAGATTCGGATGTGTTGCAAAGCTATTTGGAGTACTCACTGGCGTCGTTGCTTTTCTATGCCATGAAAGAAAATGCATGTTCAGAACAGTCGTCAAGGATGACAGCTATGGACAACGCTAGTAAAAACGCTGGAGAGATGATTGATAAATTGTCATTGACGTTCAACCGAACACGTCAAGCAGTCATTACAAGGGAGTTGATTGAAATCATTTCTGGTGCTGCCGCATTGGAGTAAAGTGTATTTCTTGTTTAAGAAATGTTTAATACAGCTCTGTATATTAGCGCGTCAATACTGTTGTAATAGAATACAGAAATTGCAGAAATTTTAAAACTAAAAATGAATGTGAATGCAAGTAGTGCAAAAAAAATAAATTATAAAATCCTTGAACCAGCAGCACATTGTTGGGAAAGTAATTCATGTTATGCCATCTGACGTTGTTGGAGTTATTGTTATTAGTTAACCTTTAAGGTGTATTCCAGTTGCTAAAGATTAAATCCGTTCCGTTAAGTACTAATGAAAGTATGATTGCACACGAAAAAATATTTACAAGCCATTTGCATATATTTGGTGGTCTCTGGCGGTGATGGTGATAAGATGCCCGTTTCATTTAGACAAAAGTATTCATCTTAACAATGCAAGGCTTCTTCCTTGTGTGCCACAAATTGTTACCTATGGTTAAGTATTTGGTTCCTTTTTAATTTTAGGAGAGAAATCTGTATTATGCTTGATTATGTAATGTTTTCTAAACTTGTAAATAACCCCACCCCTGCCAAAATATTCTGTGCTCACAAAGCTCCGAATTAGCCCAATTTAGTCATAGTTTCCTTGGTATTTAGAATAGCCGCAAATGGTGGGAATGTCATTTCTTATACCCATTCTACTTAGCCCCGGGCCTAAAGGAAACAGAGTATTTCCCTCGGGACCTATCGGGAGCTTCACGGAGTTTCATAACGGGGTAAAATGTTTACTGGAAAGGTTAAAATTCTATCAGTACTCGCAATTTTGCACTTGCTGTTGTATTACTTACGTGAAAATTATAACCTATTTTGTCGCTTTTCTACTTTTCCTTCATAAATGTTATGTCTATGATTTAATATAAATAATACAAACCCATTATAGTAATTAAATCCAACTAAGTTTGTGAGGCTTTCGGACATTTACGATGATCTCCGAAAGTAGCATTAACAAGGTTATATGGACAATTATAGCGGCAGCTAGTTAAATATAATCTAGATCTATGAATTTACAATCGTGGAATATATAATTCATAATTAAACTGGGATATTGAGGCAAACAAAGGCAATTAACCTTTCCGGAAAAAAGTCTAGATGGAGATGGATGCCAGCGCAACTGCGGTCGGAAGAAATGAATGCAAAGTAATTATTCTATCTAGTAGTTAAGACTTAAGACAATTAGATAAGTTCATTAAGGGGGTTTTAAAATATTCCTTGGATTACAGTTCATTGCACCGACCCAAATTATAATTTATAGATTAAACAATGGTTCTGATAATTTAAAACAGATAAGAATGTTCCCATTTGAGCACATTTTCGAGTAAGCTACTTAGGTAAGTAAGTATTTTGTGCTGAAGTAAAAGTTTGCGGAGGGAATTCAAAGGATCAATATTTTTATTTCATACAGGTGAATAAATGGTGCGCTAAGTCGGCTTACCCATTAGCAGAGATACAAAATTCGTTTCTGACAATAAATACCGAGGAACGTATTTTTGAGTTTCTAGAAGCAATTTGTTTCCTTTCGAAAGGAGCACCGCAAAAAACAGAATGCGTAAAATATGCACGCATTAATAGATTCGAGATAACTTGTTATTTTTGAAAAACGAAAATGCCCTCAAACTGTACATAATACGTCTACATTTGTATGAGAATTTTAAATTTTTTAAAGTAAAATTAACATGAACTTTGAATACAAATCATGTGAAGAAAAAATAAACGCCAACACAATTCAAAATTATGTTGATCAAACATTCTAAGGTTAACCTACCCTGATCGGGGTTTAAAATGTTGTTAAAAAGTTTTTATTGTCTTTGTTTTTCTTTTAAAAGCATACACAAAATTTTCAATATTCAGATTAAGATTTTTTTTTAAATGTAAAAATTCTGATAAAAATAAAGGCATACATTGGAAGGTTAGACGCACTAGGTGTCTCAAGGGTTTCTTCCGCCTAAGCATGAATCATCCTTAGCGAGGGGACTATTTTTAGATGACGCTTAACTAGTTTGTATGCTTTAATTTTGATTGACCCGTAGGGGTCACAAGTGGTTCTCATATTATTAATTAAAAACTGTAAAGTAGTGATTACGGCCTTTCTATTTTTTGTTTCATCGAACAAACCTTATCGTGCACAGCGTGTTTCTATGCAAGCAAGGAAGATACAATATAGCGTGGGAGCACTGTACGGGGCATCGGGGAATTCTGAAATTAGGATCATGAAATCATGACGGAGGATAGGGCCCGGGCGATATTCTGGAGCATCAATTTAAAAATATATACATTCTATCTATAGAATAGACTAGGAGAGTACATTTTGATTTTATTCCAAAATCTTAGTTAAAAAAATAGTGAAACTATAATTTCCCTTAACTCACAAATAATAGGGGTCTTAATTTCACATTAAAAGAATTTAGCACACGCATCCTTTAACAGCCTTTTATTATAGACGGTAGCATACTTTTACAAAAATCTGCCCCATAAGAGTACACCAGGAAGACTATATATATATTATTATGTACTTCCGGCTCCGGCGAGTCATCTGGATACCGAGAAACGACTCCCCGTAAAGGTAGTAACAGCTCTAAAACCACCAGAAAATATAAAACAGTATCAGTCAGGAGACCAATATTCTCATTAGTGTCCCATTATCTTTGAAGCAATTATGGGCAAGCACGGAATTGATTTCAAGCAAATTAATGACTATAAAACTTCAACATGTTTCATATTAATTAGTAAGGAACAAGAAAACATTAAACAGGGTAAGAGGCTAATGGACAAAGCATGCGAGTGTGTAGCTAAATAGAAAAGGCATAGCTCGGGAACTTTGGTCAGGATTTTAATCTCAATTAATATAAAGTACAACCACATAATATACTATCTACTGTATACGACAATACGATCCCGGTGCTAGCAGTAAAAAATAAAACAAAATTATATTTAATCAAACATAAGCATCAATAGCTGATTATGTAGCAAGTAAATACATATTATTACACAAAAAAATTGCATCTAGTATTGCTATGTCCAGCAGGGCAAACATGAATGCATGTCAGTGAATTTGTCGTAATAAATAAATGTATTTCCCTATCTCTCGTTCAATTGGTGCCGTTTAGTTTTTAATTAAAGCTATATTAGTGGATGCTACAATTCGAGGATCGTGCCGAATTGCCCATAATCATATATAAAATCAATTTATCTCACAGTTAATTTTACAACAATCGTTTAAAAAATGTTACGCTTTGTTTTTCAAATTCATCATAATTAATTTGTGAATGATGTGTTCTTGCTCGTACTGTCTTTACGGCAAGCGTTATAGCAGCGCCATATAGTTGTAAGTAAATATTTACTTTATCTCTTTATGCTGTTGTCAATACTGACGATGAGCAATTTTACATCCCAATTTATCCCATAACAATTTATGCGTAGATAGGTAAATTCTGATTATGTAAGTTATTTACCTATTTGCATAAGGTCATTAATATTCTGCATTCAGTGCACAAATACTTATCTTAGTAGGAGTATATTATTTGGTGATGGAATTTGGTTCATGGAAGCTCAATCATATGGTTTATAGTTTGTATGTATATTATACTTTAGTAAATACCTATCGATAATAATATTCAAGTGCCTAATTATTATTCAAGAAACATTTTTATTTGGATTACTCTACTCTCTGCGTAGTCCTGTCGATTATCAGTTACTGAAGCAAAAAAACGCGATTGTTATTTTTCTTTCTTACTGCTGCTGTGCTGCAGGGTGCAGTTTTACCAAAACTCAAAATCTCTCAGGCATTTGAAAATAATTGTAGACTTGTAAGTAGGGCTTTGATAATTTTCCTCATTTACTTCAAACTCCAATCCAGCATCCAGCAACATTATTATATTATTGATTATTCTGGGGTGGCTATATATAGGGTTTACAGGTACAGGTGCAATGCATACGCGTTCCATCTGACACTTAAATAACTATAGGAGTATATCAGGTTCGAACATGCTAAATGTACATGTAAGTACAGGTAAGGTCAATAATAATGTGTCATCCACACACACCCCAGACAATACAGAAGCATAGACGAGAATATAATACGGTATGCTAAGTATTTTTGTCGAAATAATTTGTTTGAACTTTAAACTTTAAATCAAAATAGCATCATCATCATCATCAAGTAAAAATAGTGGAAACGATTATAATAAATTATTAGTTCTCGTTACGTTAATGGGAATGTGACAACTGGCAATGCCAACTTGTATTATCGGAGCAACAGCGTAGATAATGGTTTTTGTACAGATATTTTTGGTATTTTATTGTTGTTGAGTCAGAGCCCAAAGCCATAGAGTTAAGTTACTGAACTGAACGCAACTGTTTGAAGTCTCTGTTTGCTGAAGGCTGAAATCCACTAGTGACCAGTGACGTGCTACTTTTACTTTAAAATGTATGTAAGTAAAGTTTCCTGTTGTGTTTTTCTGTATTAAAGCCTTTTACTTTAAAGCCTGAACCTATGTAGTGTGGCATTAAACTGGCATTTAAATATATATACTGATGATGTATTTCATGTTCTTGATAAACTGCGCTTATTGCTGTGCCAAGCTGTGTGCAGTGACTCTTGACTGTGCACTTTGGTTCTCTCTCACCTAAAATAACAATCCCAAATCAATTAATAACCAATATTAATAACGCAATATTGTTCTTAAACCTGTACTTAAATACCATGTGAACATATTTTACTATGCTTCACTTGTGAGTTGTGAGTTGTGAGCACTTAATTCAGTTTCATATCTTGGTTGGGCTCTAGAATAGGAATTTCTAGGATAGGAAAATAGGAATAGAAGAGCTCGCAGTGTTTTTTAGTCGCAGCAGGAGGAAAAGAATTTTAGTGCTATGCTATAAGGCTATAGAGCTATACACGTCCCAATTCCCAGTATTAAAATCAGTTAGTTTCTATTTTTCTATTGAATTGATTGCGATTTGTGAAATCTTGAATCTGAAGGTTATGATAGGAATAATATGTACATTTCATTCAACATTAATTCAGTAATTCACGCGTTCTACGTACTTACCATCATACCATGTAACACCTAATACATTGAGTCGGCATTTAACAAATATTACTTTTATGTAGCGCGGTGATGTAAGATGTAAGTACTGCGCTGAAACTGAAACTGAACCTTCCAGAGAGTTTTTTTATGCATATAACATATAAGTACATCTGTCTATACTCTATTGTAATAAATGATTAAGTAATTGTGAATTGAGTGTACTTAATTGTGTGTGGGAGATTATTTTAATCCTCTGCTCTGAACATAACTGAGTTTTAAGTCTGACTGCAATTCACAAAAATTCATTATTCGTCGAATTTCAATCTAAATTAATTTATTGAGTTGTAGGATTTTAATATTTTAATCAGTAAAAGGTGTTTCTTGTAATACAAGCAATATCTTGTTAGATATTTAAATTAATTGCTTATCTATTGAATTAGGGACTTCCAACTTCAATTAATTATGCAGTGATAAATTTTGTAAGTAGTGACGTTTTGCGGTTTACCTGTATTTGCATTGTACTTAAAAGGATACACTAGCTAATATTTGCTAAGCATGAGGATCTATTCATATTCCGTATTCACACAGATTTGAGAGAAGTTCAATTAAAAACATCATTCATTTACATGGAATAGAAGTGATACTTACGTTTCGTAGAATTTATAATATAATAGAATATATATGTTTGATTGTGTTTTAATCGAACGATGTAAAAGCGTAATTGCTACGTAATATTTTGAGGTTTTATCTCCAACTAACTACTGTTGGCTATCCCTCGGTTCAAGGTGTCTGTGATTATTGATTACGATAGTGATTTAGTAAGTGTTTGGCTTTGGCTTCGCTACATTGTGCTCTAACCTGTGTTTTTGCCATTTAAAAACAACAGCGTATATTTTTAAATCTCGGAGCTGCCCGGATGTACTTATAACCATACAATCAGTTGACGGTACATACAACATAGTTTGCAATAATTTGCAAGTTTTAGTTTCCTAAAGTTAATGCAACTACCAAAGATTTCTCTGTTTGGATCAAGAACTGGAATTCCTTGTGTTTTGTGTATCTAATTTCTTTAATTACATGAATAGGTAGTTAAGTTTAAGTATATACAAAATCAAGCAAAAAGGTATTCTAAATTACAGGCTGTCGTTGGTCAGTCGGAGACTTGTATTTCTTGAACGTTTCATATATTCAATATTAGAAAGTCACAACATATAACACAGAATCAGTTTTAAAAGAAGAAAATGGAAGAATCTAAGCCAAATGTCTACAGGGTGGGCTCGAGAAAAAGCCAGGTATAATTATATACTAAACTTATATTATCTGTTTAGACAAAAGTAAACAAGTGTAATTTTTTTAAACTATCAACTATTGCATTGTAAAATATTGAAAGTATCTGACGCATGAAAGCCTTGTATGTACAAAATCAATACCGAGTGCCGAGTGTTAATTGAGTTTCTCCTTTTATATAAAATTGGACGGTGTACAATAGGCTACCAGTACAATATAATTATATTAATTGTTCATTTGTTTGTAATTCAGCTGGCGATGATTCAAAGTGAATGGATAATTAAACAGCTGCAAATACTACGGCCCGAATTGAAGTTTGAGATAAGTAAGATACTTTTGTCACAAAATAATAACTTAGTTCCAAGTTAGTTACATAATATAGTATATTTGTGTGATGTATGTCATATGTGTAGTTACATTTATTCAGAGTGATACCAAATTTTACCACTATATCGAATTCATTTTGGCTTAAAGATAACCTTACATCAGTGACCCAATCAACTACTAATAATTCCAAATTGCTTTTTTTTTAATGTTTTCAGTTGGTATAAGTACTACAGGTGATAAAATTTTGGATATTGCCTTATCTAAGATTGGGGAGAAAAGCCTTTTCACCAAAGAACTTGAATTAGCTCTTCTCCGCGATGAAATTGATTTTGTTGTTCATTCTCTCAAGGATTTGCCCACACAGCTTCCTCCTGGACTGACCATAGCTGCAATCACAAAGTACAAATTTCCACAATTTACATTCATGTGCAGTGTGCACACTATTATTTTGTATAGGGGCATATTTCAGTTTTATTAAAAGTAAAATCATTAAAAGCACTAGTTTGTTAGATTTAGAGAAACGGAATTTTCCTTCCGGACATTCTCCTCCCAGATATTTCCCTCCAACTCGTAACCGAGGATATTTTCCTCCCAGTATCAAAATCATTTCACTAAAAGAACGAGTGTATCCATCCACATAGTTTATGTATTCGTAAGTAAACATTCTCAAGACTACCCAAAATTCGTAAGCTTATTCTTCAATTAGAACTTATTTATTATTAATGCATATTTTTCGGATTGTGTTTGAATACATAAATGTATTGGAAAGAAACACTTATTTCTTAAGTGATGTGATTTTGATACTCGGAGGAATATTTCCTCGGTAAGCGTTGGGAGGATATTGTCCGGGAGGATAATGTCAAGGGGGGATATGTCTGGGAGGAAAATATTCGATAACCTACTTTAACGATAAGATTAAGTTGAAATGGGATTCGGGAGGGTTTTTCCATTCTTGCGTCATCGCACACCAAATCCAAATAAGTTGCACTGGGTGGGCGGAAACATAAAATGGGTGGGAAAGCCCTCCCGAATCCCTGTTCGACACAATTTTAGAGTAGATTTAGGTGTATAGCCCAATAATTTTAATTTCATAGACAAGGTACTGCAAGTACTGCTCCCTGTTTCACTGGATTACCCTGTATTGGTTCGTTCTTTGTATTGAAATAAGTGTCATGTCAAGTTATGGGTCCAGCTCCGGATCCAGAATAATTGTTATTCTTACATCAAAATTAAAACCTAGCACTATCCGTAAGCTGAATAACTTTGCTAAAGCTGTGCATTTTTATTTCTTGATTTCAAATATAGACGGGAAGATCCAAGAGACTCCGTGATCTTCAACCCAAAATTCTCGGGCTTTCAGCTTTCTAATCTACCTCCTAGGAGCAAAGTTGGTATGTTCATTTACTGTGCTACAAAGGATTTACTACTATTTTTTGAAACGGTGGACAGTAGGATCATATAGAACCTATCACCAGCGCATTGTGCGCAACATTTTTTAAATATTTTGGTTAGTGTTATGGTTTTCTTGAATTTAACAGGTACAAGCTCACTCCGACGTATTGCTCAGCTTCGTAATAAATTTCCGCATCTAGATTTTATTGACGTCCGTGGTAATCTAAACACTAGGTTACAAAAGTTAGATAATCCAGAGGGGCCCTACAGTGCATTAATTTTGGCTGCCGCTGGAGTTACTAGAATGGGATGGGAAAACCGGATAGGTCAAGTAAGAACGTAATCAATCTAAGTAATACAGTCATTCAGTGGTAAAATAGGACTAATCTGTGTAAATCGAAAATATGTAGTATCTAGAGTGGAACGAGTGCATGCACGCTGTTGGTCAAGGCGCCTTAGGAGTCGAGTGTGCTGAATCTAAGAGGGAAATTATTGAATTACTATTTCCCTTGAATGATCCTACTACATATTTTACATGCATGGCTGAAAGAGCATTTTTAAGAACTTTAGAAGGTGGATGTTCCGTTCCTGTTGCAGTTGGAACGTCGTTGAAGAATTTGGAAGGAATAGAATATCTGCATTTGCAAGGTTTTAAAAATACGGCTTGACAGCTTTCATTATTGAGACGTGTAAGCCTTTCATGCAATATTTCGAATTTTATCACCTTTCTGATCTTTAGGTTCAGTTTGGAGTTTGGATGGTTCAAAATCAATTATAAACGACATCTCCGTGAATCTCAATGACAGCGGCTCCGGAGAAAGAAAAACTGTTGAGGAACTCGAAGATGTTGATCTGACTTCAGTCTCTAGACGTACCTTTAAGGGATTTGAAATAAACGCTGATCGAAAATCAGCTCTTTTGGGCCGAGAACTAGGGAACAAATTGTTACAATGTGGTGCAAAAGAAATTCTTCTTGAAGTCAAAGCTGCTAGTGCAAGTAAAGAAGTCAGTAGTAGTAATGTTTTAAGTAGTTAACTTAAATGTAATTTAGAATTCGAACAAATATGTCACAGTCAAGTTTTTAGGGCTGAAATATGTCGCAGCTCAACGCTACTGCCATATTAACACATCGATCCGACCTTACTAACTTGTAAGGTACTTCTAGTTTTAAAACTTCAAGAGCGTTCCCGAGCAGATTAGCGTGATATACTAAATATTAGGAGTAACGGAGGATATCGGATTGTTGTTACGACGAGTAATTATGGTATGGGTCCGTAATGCATCGAATTAGGTTGAAAATAGAAATCACCTAGCAAATTAAAAACTATTTAGGACACTCCTGCACGCATTTCTTACTTTTAAATTGAAATTTCTTATTACCTGCCTATGATTGCACAAGCAGGCGCCAATTAAATGCTGCATGTTTATACATTTGAATATATATTTAAGACGATTCAAGTATTTCTTTAATACTAACAGTCAGTGATGTTAGAATACCTTAAACTGTGTTGATTATCAAAGCGGGAGTATTTTACAGCCAAGCGCTTTTGGTAGTCGATGTCCAGTGTTACTGGTGCTATTATAGTTCCGATAGTGTTATAATTATAGAATAAAATTATTTTTCGTAGATAGATATAGATATAAAAATATGATTGCGTAACCTTCGAATGATCCGTCTTGATTTGCATGAACTGAGTCAACTGAGGCTCACATATATTGGAATTATAGGACAAGTTATAATAATTGAATCAATTATAATAATAAACTTCATTCGGCCATTAGACGCGAGGCCTGAAAAATAGATGCATGATGCATGTGCCGTGAAGCTCCGAATTGATCCGTTAAAAAACTTTGCTTCAAGTACGTTATAAAAATTTTATAAAAAACGAGAGCCTCTTCATTTTCACCAGTAATAAGTTATGATCCTGGAACAATTAATACCTTTACGGTACCTCAATAGTATGAAAATTAATCATGCCCAATCTAACAAGAGCGGATCCATGGGGTGGATTGGGGGTGGGGGCTAAGTGTATACGTCTATATCCATTATCCTAGCGTTTAATTTATAATGGCCGCCTAGTATAGCTTAGCCCCCACCACGAACATTTTCTCGATTTAAAATCAATTCTATATCCACAATGTGCCTACAAGACATGACATTTTGTCCATGCGCCGTATACTTCCATAGAAATAGCTGAGTATAATTAGAATTGCAAATTGTTAGTTTTGTTAACTGTCTCAAAGTAGGTGGGTATACCTACACATCCACATTCACATTTACAGATGGTTGTCAAAATGCAAGTATAGTTGGAAATATTATTTATTTATTAATTTTTATTATTTTCGACTTTGCTGTAAACATAGATTGTTCAAACTTAAAACTTGTCATTTTTCAACTCCCAGTCAGCGCATGTAAAGTTAAATTTGGTTTTTTAAACCATGATTTAGTTATATTAAGTGTGTAGACGTTGATTTGTTATATAAAGTACAGATAATAATCTTTCTATTCTGTAATATCATTACGTACTTGTATTGTTAGAATTAAATGATGTTTGTCTACTTTATTGTTCTATTATTAAACATACAAAAATGTAAAAAGAACTTCTTTGATCAGTGAATAATATTTTAGTATATAATGTTCGCAATTGCATAATATGTACCTAGTTGACAATACATTTTTGTTTATAAGGATAACTCTTCTACGGTGTTTAGGTATCAAGACTCAAGACAATCAAAGTCTGATATACATACCTAAGTATATATATAAATAATAAATCTGGTGCAGTGCTTCGTTAATCATTGAAGTTTTACTGGAACTAAGAAAAATAAAAATCATGGTAGTGCTGTGACGTGATATAGCCAGAATTCTATTTTTACCACTTTTCTAGTTAGGGAAATAAGTAAGAACATTAATAATGATTAGTGTTCATTTTTTCTGGATTATAATGAAAATAAATAAATAATGAATTAAATTTTTGTTATTTCAAAGCCAAACTTTTGGACAATCGGGTGCATGATTCTCCAGACGTATGCTATAATAATTAGGTACTCCAGTGATGCATTTATTTGAACATTTGAAGGTTTCTTGGAGTATCAGGTATCAGTTGAAACCAAGTGTAAAAGGACAAGCCCATAAATGAAGTAGAAACTTATTACTACCTATCCACATAATTTACCGGAATTTTGTTTTTATTTATAAATACATTTCATTTTTATATTATTGTTTCAACTAAAAAGCGACCACATTTACATCACATAATCACATCTACAGAATAGAATTAAGCATACCATTGCTTGTCTTGTAACCTCACATCATTCACATCATTTGTCACACAGTCACTTGCGTCATATGAATTATTGTGGGGAGGATATAGTAGACAGTGCGATATCTCTAATATTCCGCATAGCTATTAATAGCAAACAATAATAGTAGAGCTTTCCTAATTACTTATTTATATTCATGCGCCTTCTAGTAGCTAAGTTATTAAGTAAACATTTAAGTAAAATCCATCATTAGCCTAGGAATATTATAGCAACTGACTGAATACTGTGAC
>JAQFZE010001865.1:0-16286 GCA_034695245.1 Dicyrtomina saundersi | reverse complement strand
TAACTTTCAATTAACCAAAAAAGATAAAATGTTTTGCCCTTTTTAAAGTCATGAAAAATTAGACCATTTTGGCGTTTTGGAGAAACATGTACTTAATCAGAAAATTTAAGGGGGTTCAAAAGCATGCTTGACGATGTTTTACTGGTTTTTTTAAAACGAATTCAAATAAATCTAACTCCTTTTTAAAATAAAAAATAATTACATGTAGAGGAAACAGTATCTTTTCTTTCAATTTAAAAAGACAAAGTTCAATGTATTTTCTGTAGTTAATTATTAAAACAAAAACTGCAATAATTACGATATTTTATTCTCCTTTTATAAGACGTGAGTTTCAAAAAACAAACCAAAAATCACAGTAATACTTCAAGAAAAACGAATCAAGCACAGAGTAACAAAAGTTTTAAGAATGATATATTTTGTAAAACAACTCACCCTATTATTAATTTTACTTATATTCCCACCACCCAGGGCGGAATTATTAATATATCTGGTGGGTCGTTGTGGTTGGGGTGGCTGTTGTTGCTGCTGTTGTGGGTCATCACAGACGACAGGAGGACTGATTTTTCCACCACCGTTTTGCTTACTTTCCGAATTCATTGGGCTTACACTTGACGACGGAGCAGACTAGGAGAGAAAATGGACAATATAAAAAAAATATTGTATATTATGAGTATTATTATGATTTAGGTAGTTACTTCACTTTAATCAAAGCCACAAACTACAACTATATAACATTATTTTTTTCGAGTTCATATTTTCCAGAAAATACAAACAAACGAAAAAAATAATCACTCTTTTTTTCTCAGTTTTGACTTGAAAGACTCGTATAAA
Source organism: Dicyrtomina saundersi (assembly GCA_034695245.1). Classification (NCBI taxonomy): domain Eukaryota; kingdom Metazoa; phylum Arthropoda; class Collembola; order Symphypleona; family Dicyrtomidae; genus Dicyrtomina; species Dicyrtomina saundersi. The sequence goes on along the minus strand of JAQFZE010001865.1, from coordinate 15,455 downwards.
AAAAACTGCGTCAAAGCACGTGTGTTGGGGCCTAAAATCTAGGTCGATCAATACTTTTATACTCGCTATACTCAGACTGCGCAAATGCTCTTAGCCAAATCTATATTGTCACAGGAATATCATATTAAAGTCGGTCCGTTGGTCGGTCGGTGGGCTGTCGGGTCGGTTGCTATATTATATGTAATGTATCTATATCATAATATCCTCCTGACTTCCACTTCTGATTACTATCTCTACCTCTTTAACTAAAGTAGTCTTTCAATGTAACACACCTCCATCTCAATAAATGACCATCATTTAATAATTATTACAAAAAAAATCAAAATCATGATCAAAATTCACACATTACTGTTTCTTTTCAACTACCAAAATTTAGCGTAGATAAAAACATTAAAAAAATACTTACACGGTAACTACTAAACATGGCACAATTGGGGTAGTTATGAAAATTATCCATTTTTTGAGTCGATTTTCTCATTAATTCACTTTATTTTCTGTCTATTTAATTAATTGTGTTTCAACCATTTTACTAGCTGCCGACAGTTCTAAATAACAACAATACGGAACTACTAGTAAATATCAAATATACATAATGATTCTTTCATTATAATTTTAATAATAATCCCATAGCTTTCTGGCACTGTAAAAACCTCGTGATTTGAATTTATTTTGAACAAGGACTTTTATAATAAAAGAGTAACCTTCCACACAGGGAGGTAAAATGGAAAACACTAACAGCAGCCACTTTAAAGTCTAAACAAAAAACGAAAAAGCAATGGTCAACGATCTATAGTAGGTACATACAATAATAATTTCAATATTACAGATAGGTATACAGGTCTACATAGTTTAAATCTCGCGAAAGAAGTGGACAAAGTACGAGCCACAAGAATAGAACTATCGTAACGATTAAAAAAAAATTATATTCGGAATCTGAGAAAAAGAAAAAGATGGAAATAAACAGATGATGATGACACAACTGATAATATCCCAGCAAAAAAAAAAATGAGAGAAGAACTTTCTTTTTCAGTTTGCTTAACGATAACGAAGAAATTTCTCTGCATTTCCTGAATAATATTTACAATTTGATTTGATTTATTTTTTTACATAAAGTACTACAAATAAAAATTATAAAATGAAGGACTCTATAATATTACTAGTTCAATTGTTCAATACATGAGTATCACTGTTCTCGTAACTAGTCAAGTATGACATGACGTATGAAAATAATTTGGTTATTTGACTATACGTAGGTATATTAGCTTTTTAATATTTTTTTTCTCTGTATATTTGTAATTTGTATGACTACTGATATTTGCATTTCAGCTGTGCTATCTATACTGCTCTGTGACTAATAGCTCCTCGACCTGGCAATGCTTTTTTAGAATTTTCAGAGGATATATGGTAAATAGTATGGTGGTGTGGTAGTATGGTCTGATAACTGGCACTGGAACTTCTTATAGCTAGGAAGTTAATAATACTAATAACAATATTTAATAATAATTTTAAAAAAATTTGAAAAGTTGGTGATTAAATTTAATGTAAAACAAAGGGAGTCACATTGAAATTAAAATTATGATAGCATTTTAGGGATAAGAATAGAAATAGAAAATGAAGAGACTGTGGCCCAGTTGGAGGGAGGCCAACATCCCGCTACCTATATAATAATTATCTACTTACATACGCACAGTCACCATTATTATCTCATTCACTCACTATACACAACTAAATTCCCTCTCTCTGTGTATCCCTCCTGCCTAAAGGTCCTCCCTTTATTACTAACTAGTAAAGTCAGTTTCAATGAGTTTTTTTTTCTCTTCATTTTGAGTATATATAGATATAGCCATCTACACTACATAGCATTTTAGTTTTTAGATTAACTAGTAAGTCAGGAGTCAGTCAGTCAGTATTCAGTCAGTCCAATGGAGTTCCAGTAAAAGTCCCATGTACCATATCATCATACTTCCCTCGGTCTATCGGTCTATTCCGTTTCGGTTTCGGTTTCGGCTTCAGCTTCGGTATGTCCCTCCACAAACCGACACGTCCTCTCAATCTCTCTCTCTATTTTACTATTTTACAAATTTTCCCCTACTCCTCTGACGACCGACCGACGGACCGACCGACGACGACGTCTCATAGTAAAATAGTAAAGATGTTCTTCTGATGGCCCTGCCTGCCTCCTGCTCTCTAAGTAACTATCTAAATCTAAAAAGCTTCCCACTTCACTTGACTTCTTGACTAACTTCAAAAAACAACTTGGATGAACAGAACTATATACCTATGCCTACTTCCAAACGTCGACTATATCAGCTGTTATGAAGGAAATGCCAAAATTGGAGTCGTCCATAAATTACACATCGTCAACATTAGGGGTCGGAGGGTAGGTCCTGTATCCTATATTTCGTTCCTTATTTTTTTAATTCAATGCAATGTTAAGGTTACACATTAAATATTCGCTAATGCACTGGTCGGTATTAGTATTGGTACTGTTACTGGTACTGGTGGGGGACCTAAAATGACCACTCATTTTTTGACGTCATTTACAGACGACTCCAAAGAGCAAACAGCAGCCGACTAACAGATCAGTCAGTCACAGAACAGCAAAGAAAACAGTAAACAGGAGGACTATTGAGTATAATATGTAATCTCTAGTCAAAAATATATAACCAGTACGTTTTCAATAATATATATCTAAATACAGTTTTAACAACACATTAACTAGTAAGAGACAGCAGGGGTACATAGAACACTCTCCCATATTCAAAGCAGTCTGTTTTTTAAAAACAGAACACGCTCTTTAAAAAAGTCAAAGTCTCGTTTTTGCTCCTCCTGAAAACTTGTATAGACCTGCTATATATAATTAGGTATACTGACGACAGCAACGACTGTGACTAATAACATCAGTCCGCACATATTTTATTTTGAAATATAAAAAAAAAAATTTACTATACGGACTATAACAACAAAAATGGAAAAGGGGAACATGGGGGAAATCACTGGATCGAGACACAGAAACCAGGGCCAAAACCGACACCGAAATGGAAACCAAAGTAGCCGATTGCCGAACCGATGCCGAATCCGCGAAGGCGAAGACGAAGCTGAAGTTCATCGAGATGATTATTTTCCTAACAAATATGACTTCTACTACTGCTAGTATATATATTATTATGCTCTCTGTTTAGATTTTTAGAATGGAGTTGAATGAACAAGATCGAATCGAGGGACATTTCTGTTGATGAGATGAGTTGACAAAAAAGTAAGAAAAAAAGTGAATCTCAACATTATACATTTGCTCTCTGACGGTTTACGGTTACGGTTACGGCTACGGCCACGGAACTGATACGGCTCCATTAAGTACACAAACACAGTACAGTGCACATCTAATAACAGAGGCAAAATATGTATAGGTATTTACACAACTATATAGAATACGATACGATTATAGGTAGATTTGTTTTCTTTAGTTGCGCTCTTAATGCTGGCTGCTCTATTGCTATTTTCTTTTAGCTATTTTAACCCCTTATTATACAGATAGTTTTACTTTTGAGTTTTAGCTTCTCTCTTTTGGACCTCGATTCACTCGCCGTAATTAATTACAACGGATTACGTCAACTTTTTGAAATGTTAAAAAAAACTACACTTAACTTCGTACTACACTGTAGATATATATAGGTAGGTACTTAATGTTAGTACTTTTACTTATTACTTGTTGTTCCCATGTTTCAGGAATGCCGACGCCGACGACTACGGCAGGAAAATTAAATTTAGTGAAAAAAAAACAATATTTCCGCTTAAATAATTTAATGCCTCACTAATTCTTACGTCACTGTCATTATTGTAGGTACTTTGCTACTACAAATTATACAATTGCTTTTTTAATCAAAATTAATAAACTGCTGCCGCTGCCTCGCTGGGTGGACAGTACAGAGTCCCTATAGCTAATAACAAAATGAATGTTGCAAGTATAATGATTAGTAATTACATACATACCAATACTGTTGACAGTTTCAGTTGACTTCGTTGTTAAGTTTCTAGAATGTAATTACTTTGTTGTTGTTTTTGTAACTTAATAGCACTATAAATATAATTAATTACAGGTTTCACGTCAAGTCCCTATTCTAGTATAGCCTTACTATTAGTAATAATTAATTGCGTTTATTTCAGTATTTTCGTCTAGTAAAAGTTTTAAAGGCTAATTTTCTCCGACAATTTCTGGTTTAAAAAGACTTTCACTATTAGAAATGACGGAGAAAATCAACACACGATATAAAAACAGAGTTTCAGGAAAAGAAATCAAAATCAACTCTACTTTTGACTTTTGACCTTTAGCTTCAAATTTCAATATACAGGATTCAAATATACTGTGAATGGGAGACTACATCACTGATGACTGACACCTACTGTAATACCTACAAAATGAAAAAATAAACAAAAATACCTATAGAGAAAATAATATTATTGAGCACTATATTATAATTGAATTGAATCAGACCTCTGCCAGGACCATGTTTGCTGTGTTGTTCAGGTAAAATATAGGTAATAGGTGAATACTGACTGACGACCAACGATGTATAGGACGACGTCCAGTTTTACGAAAAGAACCAACCAGTTGCCAAAATTTTGATTAAGATATGATATAATATACTGACTGACACAGAACTGACACTTATTACACACAACTTAACGTGAGGTTGAATGTAGGGCACCTACCTACTACCTTTTTTAGGATTTTTTCTTTTAGGTCCACTGGGGTAAAAAAATAGAGACAAGTTAAAAATCAATAATTAAAATGTCAATGACATGGCACTTACCTCTTTGGGTTTCCTTGCGCAGATGATCCTTTTTCCCAATTCTCTCTATATTATCGGATCTACAGGAGGGCCTTCTACACTTCCAATTCCAACAACTTCCCAAAAACTTTGCTCTATACTTCTACTCCCTGCACGTCTACACTTCTCCTATTCTACTGTTGACTGTCTTGTCTTTTTTTTCCTACGTTTAGCCTGGTCCTCACACTACACACGGGCACTACTGACGACGACGACGGCACTCTTGGCCTGGCCTATGGACTGAAAGGCAACGTAGTAATAATACATTAATATTTTTCTGTTCACACACAAAATTCAATCAAATAAATTGTTTTTCATTTAAGATTTCACAAGAATTCTGAATGTGGATGGTTGGTCTTGATTTTTTGAGCTATTAGAAGTAGTAATACAATGACAATGACAACTGAAATGGATACACCTTTTTTGAATTTCTTATAGTCACTTAACTGTAATGTCTTTTTTTTCTTCCCGACTCAAAAGTTTGGCTCCGTCGGATATGAGAGAATTTGAAAAAATAATTACTGACTTTATCAATAATAAAATTAATACTAAATGTTAATACTATACAATTAATAGTTGACAATTGAGACGTAAATAACTGCTGATTACGACCACCAGCCAAAGAAGACAGCTTTACACTTTTCAGGAAGTCTATATTAATAATAAATATTGTCTTTCCAAGTGAATTCCGAAATCTTACACCCGATGCACATTCAACGATGAACGAATGACGAGTCAATAACACTTGGTAAATAAATACAATAATAATACTATGTCATATTATTTGTCTGAACCGACTTTTGACGCAATCAGCTGAAATAACTTATTAGGGTAGAGATGTATATAAATGTTAAGTAAGAGATGTATATATAGTCTATGTTGTAATTTTGTAAGTTTGGCCGGCTTTATTGAAAGTTTAATCTGAATGAGAATCTAATGGCTGTCAGGTCAGCAGCCGAACGAAGGTATTGCTGAACGTATCAAATTACTCTGACTGGCTGTACTGTAGTTGTTTAAGTTAATAGTTGTATATATTTCTTATTTTACTTTTGTATTTACCCAATCAGTCAGTAATTACAAATTATGAAGTGAATTGAGTAGGATTTGAGAGTGCTTGTTTATTTTCTTGATTCCTGGTTGTGTCTTGCCTTTTGAAGTGTTTTATTTTTAAGTCTTGAGTACAGTCAACAGTTGGATTTGGATTTGAATTGAAAGTCATAAGTATGATTGAGTATTTTTAGTTTAAGTTTCATCGAAGACTTGTGTTGATTTGACATTAGTTAGCAGCAAGCAGCAGTCAGCAGTTTTTCAACAAACTCTGCTGTCTCTTCTCTGTCTGCTGTGTTCTGTGTTGCTTTAAACTGTGTGAACTACTGAACAAATTCCAAATATTCCAACATCCAAAACCGGAGCTGGAATTAAATAAATAATAATTTTGATGAAAGTGATATAATAATCCGCAGTCCGCTTCCTTCCTTTCCGCGCTAGTGTCCACCACGTTCTCGTTCTGTCTTTTTCATTAATGGTCGATAGTTAATTATTAACCAACTTACTTAGTCCGTTTAGCCTTTCCTCTTTCCTTGTTGCTTATAATTATTATTACGGATTACCTATTAGTCTTTTTAATGAATGACGATGGATATAGGATTTTGTGGATTAATACTTTTATTATTATTATTAGTAGGTAAGTAGGTATTAAGAATTATGACTACTGTTACGTCCAGCCAGTGTCTTGTGTTCTGTACTTAAAAAGGTTTGATGACTCCTCCACTTGTAGTTTTTACTTTTTTTGGTGTACTGGACTTTTTGAATGTTGAAGGCTTTTGATATTTTCTGGATTATTATATGGATAGAGAGATTCCAAAATTCCGAATTCCGAATCCGAGTAACTTTTTTTTTCTCGTCTAAAACTTCTAATACACTATAGCACGAGAGCGGAGACGAAGACGGAGACGGAGAGCAAGAATTCGAATTCCAACACCACCATCACACAATTTGATCCACAATAGTATTTCTTGAGTGAGGAAGACCAAAACAGAGGAGAGAAAAGAGCATACCTATACCTAAATACTAGATACCTATCCGTTCTCGTAGTAGTAGTCGTCGACGTGCTATTATTGCCAATGCCAGCCAAAGCCAAAGTGAAACATAACCATAGTCCCACTATATATGTTACTCCCTTTAAAAGCAGCCGTCTTCTATAAAGCACTGCCTTCGAGCTTTTTTTTTGCTTATTTTCCTCGGCTTCGGCAAATGTCCGAATGTCGGCGAAACTTGTACTATATACTCACGACTCACATAATATTATTCTCTCTAGACAAAACAGACAAAATCCTCAGAGTTCTCTCGTCTCTCCATTCCTCTCCCTCAAAAAGTGCCTCAAAGTGAGTTCTCCTTCTCTCAATCTGACTGTCGGCTCATGCAGAATTATAACACCAAAAAACTACCAGGACTAATGCATCGCCCCATGTATTCGGGCAGCTTACACCTGTAACGTCATGCCAAACCCCGTCCTTTCACCCACCAAAGTCATCTACCTGATTAATACACATGTGGGGACGTCATTTTTTTTATCCTCCCCCAAAATTCCTCACGTCATGGTGGGATGCTCTCTCGTCAGTGTAACAGGCTTTAAAAGTGCATGTCGTGCTGCTGATGGTGGTGGTATGGTGGTGGAATTGGAATTTTGGAATCCCTGAATGTATCGCCTCCATGTATCAAAAGTGTTATGTTATGAAGGCCCTAAGGCAGCTTCCGTAAGTTACTTGAGGGATGGAGAGGGAGACGGATCTTTAAAAAATGACTCGCACCTGTGCGTGTGTCTCTTTAAATCCCCATCTCAATCACTGTTTAGAAATTTTATATGACGTTATTTATGGGCGCCCTCCCCTCCTGAATCCCAGAGGCAAAACTGGAGCGGCGGCAGGGAGAGGGATATTCAAATATTATGTAGTGTTCAACGAAGGGGGAGTGGGGAGTGCCGTGTGCCGGGCTACCTGACACTGCACTGTGGAAATACGGTAGGACGGATAATTAAATCATGGCTTCGAATTTATTAATAATTAATTAATATGCAAACCTTGCATTATTGGTATTGGTACTTAGGTATGCGCGTATTAATTTCTCATCTTAATTACATCAACATTTAAGTTCAAATCTTTTATACTAAAGCCCTTGCTGCCTCACCAAATTCTATTTTCTACTGAAACTAAATTATTATCAGAGGCCATTTCCTGAATTGCTGTCACTTTTAAAAGCATAACATAAGTACGGTTGACGGTTATTAATTAGTAGTAAAATATTTTAAAAATGCTAAAACCCTAATTAAAATGTTTGTGCAAAATCTTTCCACACGTACTTCCAACTTCGGAAGACGAGAAACAGGAATATAAAGTAGGTACATACTATACTCCGGTTGACATTTTTGTACTTTTATTGTGTCCGAAAAGCTTGGTTGTTCGTTCCTCGAACCGGCCCTTCCTGCCCAACGTAGTACATGCATACTTTCACTTTCCTAACTTGTAAGATGGATGCCTTAATTTCAGTATTTATCACATTTTAATAATTTTTGGATTCGAAACAGCAGGAGATTTACAGAGTTGACTGTACTCTATATCTACACCGATTCTGCCTGACGATGATTGCATGATTTTAATCCCAATGCAGGTTTTATTTATGCCAGGATATAGGGCCATTTAGCCATTATGTCATGGCTAGGATTGAAATTTGGAAAGTACTTAATTTACTAAATGCTGATATGCACATTTATTCTTGAGTAGACACATCCTGTCCATGGAATACGTTTAAATAAAGTGAGTAAGAAAGTTTGTACTCTATCGGAGCTTATTCAGAAATACGGGGTGGGGACCGGGATCGGACCGGACCGGAGGGGAAGGGGGGGGGGCTAATAATTTAAAAGAAAACTAAAGTTTTGGATAGCCCTAAAAGTAAGAACGGGACTCTACATGGGACTCCACTAGCACGACGATGGAAATCGCAGAGAAGATACACGGTGTCGTAAGTAGTACGCCATAGTTTGCATACCTAGATGTAAAACACCTTGAACTAAAAGGGAGAATATACCGAGTTCAGCAGATCCACATCGACATACACTTAAACTTTCGGATGAGTCTTTTACACAGATAGTAGAAGATAGACACACTCAAGTTTTGAATGGATGGAGTGATCGAGGCAGTGAGGACAGAATTGTAGCAGGCATGCCGTCTCTTGTGTTCCCTGTTCCATGTGTGGTTTAAATGGAATCAGAAATAATATACGGGATGATAAGATAACATGGCTATATAGCATCATCATCATGGACGGAGACGGAGGATTCTTGTACCTACTATAATAGAGATGAGCAGATGGAGATAAGATGGAATGCATCATGGGAAGATTTGGCCACGGCCACACTTTAAAGAGCAAAGCTTCAAAGGAAGCAGAAGACAAGTGCGAAGCAGACCACCTTCATCGGCTTCGGTTTCGGCATCGGCATCGGCTTCCGCTCTTCACAGTTTTCTCAAATGAAATGCTTTATTTTTTTTTTTTACTTTTGACAATTTTGTGCTCTCTTTTTTGCCTTTACTTTTATGGCCCTCGCAGAATGAACAGTTTCGATGTTGATTTTATTTTTGATTTCTTCGAGTTGTTTTCTACTCTTCAGTTTTGTTGTATTGGACCTCGAGAGACAGATCGAGATCGAGTGCGAGATCAAGGTGAGAAGAGGAGGCTCGTGCTCATAGCACTTATTAGCACACAGGGAGACCGAGAGATGAAGTGAAGAGATGCTGAATTATCATATGATCCACAATCCACACGGTATCAAAGAAAACATTGGGATTTTTTGGGATGATGTATTGAATACTATTTTTATTTGTTTTTTACGCGTCTACTTACGCTCATCTGCACTACTACGCTGCGCTGTCTAAATGGCTGATGTTTTATAAAAACAATTCTTAAACTTATATTCTGCAGTCCGGCATCAATTTATTTTAATTTATTATTTCTACCTATTTAGTATTTAATTTAACAGCATTAACGATGTGTAGTATAGATATAATTCTTGCGATTTGTATAAACACTACAAAATTTAGAAATTATAAGCTTAATATTAAGTACTATGGAGAAATACAAAAAAAAACTGAAAATGAAATGATTGAGTTTTTATTAATAGCAAAATAATAAAATAATAATTTTTTAAATTCTTAAAAAAAATGAAACTATTGGAATAACCAATGAAAATAGTCAATTTTTAGTAGCGACGCTAGAATTTATTATAACTTCTTGGATTACTTAAAACAAACTCACGGGAATATTTATTTTCTTAGCGAAATTCAAAATTTTAGTTTATTTCTGATGCCGGCGCCGACCAAGACCGAAGGCATCTCTAAATCTTAAATCATAAATCTGGATCCCCCCACTCCCACCGCTATTCTAATATTCCTAATTAAACTGAAATCAATTAATTTTAATTTTTCAAAATTTTGATATTGGATAAACCTAAATGAATCCACCTATAAATGATAGGCGATTAGTATTAGTTTTCGTTTAGTCACAGGTCACAGAGAGTAGCTGTCAATAGTCTCCAGATTTGCGATTTAAAAAAATTCAAAATTACTGGGTGGTGGTAATAAATTGACGAATAATTAAGCAAAATGGCCCAAGCGCAGAAACTGGCAAGTAGTGTGAATGACAGAACCTACCAAGAAGTAGAGTATTTAAAAAAGTCACTCGGACCAATCTTGGTGGCAGCATTGGCAGAAATTTGTATTCGACGACCCGCAGATCCCATCGAATACCTGGGTCACTGGCTTCTTCGTTGGAGATATAACGAAGAACTGAAAAGACGAGATGTTCAAAATGCTATGGACGTTGTCAAGGCAAGGCAGTGGTCACAAGTTGCGGAAGAGGCTGAGGCATTGCAATCCGTAAGCTCAACATTTCGATAAGTTCATACACTGCATGCACTTACTGTAAAATAGGTTTAATTTTTGAGCACGGGATCGTCCATAAATGACGTTATATTGGTAGGGCCAATGGGTCTACTTGGCTACTTATGGCATCCCATGTTAAAGCATGGGCATTATGGCATCCATCCGCATTTACGCAATGGTTAAGCTGATGACAGTGCGATCTTAGGGCCCCTAGAAATGTGAATATTTTGGTGATTTCATTTATGGACGACCCCTAACTCGTAATCGTAAAACTCGAAGATGGTCAAAATGAGTTTATTAATTTGTTTTGGAGTTTGGGGTAAGCGACATTAATGGACAAAATAAACGAATTGTTTGTTATTTTTTGTAAGCCCATGGATACACAAAATGTGTATGACAAAATTCCATCGAAGAAATGGAATCGTCGTAGTACTAATTAATTCCATCGTAAACTGTACGAACCATTTTCATATTTTGCATACTTCGACAATGTTTTTTAGAAGTCTGAGATAAATGTCTTCATCTACCTACTAAAAAGTGTGCTCAAATAAATAGTGAGATTTGTTGTAATTAAAAATAAAATGAAAGAAATATTAATTTATTTTTAAGGCGGAAGCGAACGTTCCTGAGCCAGTTTCTACGGATATTCCAGCTACAGGAGTAGAACCAAGATCGCAAAAGGCATCAGCTGATTTAGATACTCAGCTACTGTACACTGCTCCAGATGAAGGTAAATAAAATTCAACATTAATTCAAAACAAATGTAAAGTAATCAATGAAAACTTCAAAATATTGTAACACTTTAAAGTTTTGCCAATGTTCCCTTCTTGCCTTGTCTTGTAAAGCAACAAACTTACATAGGTAAGATATATATATAAATATATATATATATATTTTAATTCATTAATTTTCAAAAACTTTTAATAGCAACTGACAGAAGGACATCCTCGGTGTCGGGTGCGGGTGGCGAGAAGAAAAAATCGTCACTACTTGGGTCACTGAGTGGTTCTAGAAAACCGAGTGGACTCGCAGAAGGGGCTGAAGGTGCTGAGTCTCCATTGAAAACTGGTAGTTTCGAAGGAGGCTCCAAACGGGGCAGTAACGTTGCAGAGTCTAGAAAGGGATCCGGAAAAACGAGTGCTAGTGCATCTCGGAAATCTTCAAAGAAAATGTCTGAGTCTGCTGAGGAGCCTGCAATGTCACGTCAAGTATCTTTGGGAGGCGCTGGAGCTGAGTTGAGTGAGGCTCCTGAAGTTCCACCAACAGAGGAGCCGCCAGAGCCAGAACCTGCTGAGCCTGTACCGGAAGTCGTCGAAGCTGAAGAATAGAATTTCTGATTTTCTAAGACAAATAGAGCAAAATTAGATTTTTGATATTTCATGAAATTAAAATTTAAAAATTAAGAAATAGAAGATAAAACGGTCCACCATTAGAATCCCACACTTCTACTCCCAAAGTCCCAAAAATCAGACCACTATAATATGGTGATTAATTATCAAAATTAATACTCAAATGTTAACACTCAATTCAAAAATTAAAATTATGTTGAGGTATGTATAATTCATTGGAGCATTGCTTAAGTACAAATTACGCCCGGCTCCCCAGCAAAATTAAATAAAAGTACCAAAAAACATTAAACATCTTAAAACATTTGTCTAACCAAAGTAAAAAAAATTTAGTTGTGCAGTTCAGGAATTCAGAAATTTCCTACTGGATTAATTACATTAAAAATTAAATTCCTAAATCTAAAATCGTTCAGTTCATTTAGCACAGTAACAAACGTAAGAAGGAAACGTAGAAAGTGTAGAAAACGTTTTCTTACAGTAGAATTCTAATACTTACTTAAGTCAAATACTTTTAGGCCACTATTTTTTCGGAGACAAAGTAGTCCTTTGCGACGTAAATAAATTTGTGTGCCCTATTTTAATTTCGTTCTTGAACATTCAAAACTTTGCCATAATATTATTTAACTTCCGATTGAAAATGAAAAGGTATAAATGTTATGAAATATAAAACGTCCTGCTTATAGTATAGTTTGTTCTTGTAAGACTAACATCTTCTAGACAAAATAAATTAGTTCCTTTATCGACATTAAACCTACAATCTACGATGACAGAAATTTTTACGATTTTCCTTTGAGCGACTGCGGTAAAGTTTTCATGATATCGCATCAGATGGGATCATCGCGCATCCCGTCCCGGGGACAATGAAGACAGTCCTTTGTCTGATGATCGGTGTTGAAAGACGCCGTATCAATTATGCGGATACCTGTATTCAGGTACGCGGATAGTTTACGCACGGCACGCATAAGGGAAGAGACACATATTGCGTAAGCAATTCTTCTAAAATTTTGGGACCCACCTACCCCTATTGTCAGCACCCTAACCATTACGTAAATGGATATCCTTAACATGGCACTGAAAAACAAAAACTGCCACCCACCCTAGTAGCTTACGTAATGTGTGTCTCTTCCTTACGTAGTCGTAGTTTTTGAGTATTTGTAATTTCTAGCTGATTCTGCCCACGCCATTCTTTCGTTTAAGCATATCCACTATAAAAATAATCTCTACCGTCGTAAGCTAATAAACGCTATCAAATAATATGTAAAAAATCATTAAACTGACAGTATTTTTTAATTCGGAATCAATGTGATGACCCTATAATATGTATTGCCTTGTATTAAATATCTGCAATAATAATACACCTGTATACGAAGACACATCCAAACGTATATCGTTTACATTTGCATCGACCGTTGCATGCAGACGTATAGATGAGTCAGAATGAAGTGATTTCATTAATTCTTTATCTATAACTACTAACTACAGTTAATCTATACAGTCTCAGATAACAGTAAAAGTATTTTCAAGTACGGAGCGCACCGAATATAAATATCCTCACGCAATGATTCACTGTCAGTCTCTCCATTAGTTTTCATCTTGTCTGTATAATTTAATTTTGAAACTTAATGTTAACATTGTAAGTTGTTAGAAGCTGTGATCATATTCAATTATTTTTTTTTAAAAACAATCAATTTCAAAAGTTATAAAATTTCTCATCAACAATCAACATGGTACGTAATTTTCTAATTAAATTTGAAATGCATAGTGAAATAGGAAATTTTAATCAATTATCAATATGGTTTCGGAATAAGTACACAAAAATTTTGTAATTGTATTTAACATTTTTTAAATCTTTTATGAAACAGAGCCAAATGCCAGAAAATGTAAATCAGAAAAATGAAGCATTGAAAGTAGTTGGTGGTAACGTCATCGCCACAAATGTAGTCGGTGTGGTTGCAGGAGCAGGAGCATCTGTCCAAGTTCACGTCCCCGCTCCAGCTCCTCTTCCAGAACGAGTGTGGTATAATGTCAAGGAGCCCATCGAATCATTCATTGGAAGAGAATTGTTTTTGATGGCTTTGAAGAAATCTATAATTGACAAAAATTACCAAGCAGACAAAAGCAGAATAAGCGGAATGTCCCTATCAACCATATCCTCAAAGAATAACACTGAAATTCAAGGGGGTCAAGGTAAAACTGAAGTGATTCGAAAATTCATCAGGAAGAATAGAGAGAGTTTCTTCAATGTAGCTTGGATCGATGGAGGAAGTGGGACGAGAGCTAAAGATTCTTTTAGAAGACTTGCTGAAACGACATTGAAAATATCATTAGTAGACCCGCAGGAACAAAAGGTAAAACCATTTGCAACAATTATAATCGAAATCTACGAAATCCTACTTAAGCAAACCTGCTTAATTGTTTTCGACAATGCTGAGGACCTCACGACGATCGGATCCTTTCTACCGCTTGGATTTGACACAATGTCAGCAGATAATAATGGAAATGGACTTGCAGTGATTATCATTTGTTCCAGTAGTAGTTTCTTGTCGGACGGTGGAAGTGTCAAAAATATACAGAAATTTGAGTCCGCCGTTAATTTCCAGCTTGATAACTTTAATTTGTACGAGTCAACAAGATTTTTGTCAAAAAAGTTAGAGATAGAAGAGAGCAGCAGCGTAAGTAGTGAAAATCAAAATACGGGTAAAATTCCTGAAACTGAAAAACTGAGTGATTTAAGCTTCCGCAACCCACTAATGCTCAAATATGCCGTCAGTTTCATTGATCAGCAAACCAGGAGACACCCTTCCTACAGCATTCAAAACTTCATTCAAGATTACGAAGAAACCTTGATTTTTCTACTGTCAACCCACCCCACCTTATCGAGTCCAACTTTCCCTTTAGTACTGTTGCATTTAACCCGAAGACGAATACTGGAAAATCATCATAATGAAGCTACAATTGGTCTGTCAGCACTTAAAATAATGAGCGTCCTTCCATTCCTAGTGTCAGAAAAAATCCCCAAAGAACTACTCACAACCTTGTTTGATGGGATAATATCACAAGGCAATGTTGTGGGTGCTCTGGATGTCCTAAAAGAATATTCGATCATTAAAGAAGTCAGCACGTCTAACTACGAAGTACATCGACTCACACAGATCTCAATTCTAGAGATTCTTGCATTTGAAACATGTGAAAGTACACGAAATGAAATGCTTCATAACTTAAAAAGAATTACGATTAACTTCCAAACTATTTTGCAGTCAAAAACGCCCCAAAATTCTATGAATTACCGAGATTTCGTGTTAAATGGGCTGAGTTTCATGAATAGCTTAAAAGAAATGGCGGGTGTA
>JAQFZE010001864.1:0-16296 GCA_034695245.1 Dicyrtomina saundersi | reverse complement strand
TGAGATGAGGCATATATTATAGTGGAATTTGTAGTAAAAGTTTGGATTTGGATGGAGTGATGTAGGTAAACCCGTAAACGTAACCGTAGTGCTAATCGTAAAAGTAGTATATGGGCAGGTAAATAAGTAGTAAGTAAGTTTTTTGACGTTTTCCTTCTCCCAAGATCACATATATACGGGATGAGGACTTGCTGGACTTGAGGACTTACATAAGAATGAGATTTTGTGAATGATTTGTTAAAGGGAAAATGAAAAGGAGGTAGTAGAGCTCCGTGGGCTGTGTAGAGCGTAGCTCCGTGACTCGCATCGCATCAAGATGCAAGATCAACAATGAATTTCATGAAAGTGTAATGAGAGTCTGATTGTGAGGTATTTGATGAGTCTCTTGATGGGATGAGGTAAAGGGAGGTACACAGGTGTACAGAGGATTTGCATTAGTGGCTGAGATGTTTTGTATTTTGTTGGTAATGTTGAGGGTATAGTGGATTGAGAAGGTTGGAGTGTTGTGTGCTCGTTGCCGTGTTGAGAGTTTGAGAGGTTTTACATTTTATTTGAGTTTGACGAGGCTGTGGCTCCGTAGCTGACTGGCAGACTTTGGCAGGAGGCAGAGTTGAGAGGAGGTGGGACTTGGTTCACTTTGCTTTTTCCACGTCATTCCACTTCTTGCTCAACATTATTTTTTCTTCATCTCTCAATCACAATTAGAAATAATATTATTAAATAACCATAATAGATATAGGGACTACATAACGAGAGACGGACTTTTCCACTCCTTGTCCCCCTCACCATTCCTCATTATTACCACCGTCCCATTCACGAAAACAATACGTTAACCTTCCTTCCTTCCTCCAACAGCAATAATCCGATCCGATTCCCATATTCTCGCACCGATACCCATATCCTTCTCGTTTTTCTACATCTCCTCAACTACTTTCCTAGTATTTACTAAATAAGAGTTCAAGAAACAGATTCATCTGTATCAGTCCTCGTCCTCATCATTATCCTTACTTCAATTTTTTTTTCAGCTCATCTTTTGTTTTGACTGAATTTTTTTCTTGGGCAGGATTGCAGGATACTATAGAGGAGACGAGCAGATTTTCCTTTAATTCCTAATCCAATGTCAATATTTGACGACCAAGTAATAATTATCTGCACCGTTAGAAGTGACTGACGATTCTTAGTATTGTCAACAGTCATCGATAATTTCATAATTTATTCAGATATTCAGAACACTACTTCATATTTTAGATTCAATTCATTCAGAGTAGGTTGTCAGACGCCCGACTTTGACTAGACTTACTTAGTAAGTAGTTAGTATACCCTATACTTTTCACCATCAACAACATCACACGAGTTAGTCCAATTCAATAATTCAATACTTTGTGCTCCTTATGTGTTCAAGTTATTTACTTACTCTTATTGTATGTAAAAACGAGATAATGAGACCATATTATTCGCTCATCATCCTTACAGAAAACTTTCATTTTTGTTTCCTATAACTAGACTAGCAAATAAATAATTCACAATTGAATTTATCATTGTAGATATTTCATTTATTTTCGATCGAACGTCTCAATAAATAGATTCTAGAAAGTTTCCCTTTTTCTGTTGACGTAACTTACTAGTTAGTTCCTGTTACGAGCTACTAGTTTTTATCATTTAGCTTGTAGGTTACTCACATTTTACTTCTGTGTGTTATTTGTTCTTCCGTGGTTTTTTTCCTGTCAACACAAATAAATAATTGTGAAATTGTGATTCGCATTCGCTATAAATCTGAAATAGAAGAAAAATACGAAAATTGTAAATCATAAACCATGTGGAAAGTACGGGAACTCGCGGATAAAGTGTAAGTCCGTTCATTAATCTTATTTTGACACCATACATTTACACCATATTTTCTTTTGTAGTTTCAAGAATATATGATCATTATTAAAAATATTCTATTTTTATGATTTCATTTGGTGCACATTAGAAAGTGCGAGTTATTTCAGCAAGCACTCGTATATTTTTATTATTTCCTTATTATTTCAAATTTTCTTAATAAGAGTATTTGGCTTATACGCCATACGTGTTTGAAAGGCTTGTGCAATGTATAATATGTAATAGTAAAATACCTAACCACATTTGCATTTCACGTAGTCATGCAACATCAACAAGTGTATACAACGCTGCTGGCATTCATTCTAATTTTTTTTAAACTTGAATTGTTGCAACTTTTTTGACTTTCTAAATGATTTAGTTAATGCAAAAATAGCTGCTAAGCACAGGTGTGAAAGTATAAAATCATTCAAGCAGAATGTGTAGAAGGGGAAGGGGGGAGGGGTATGAATAGGGATGATGTTGGAAGGGGCTCATTAGTTTATGTAACTACCTGCTTTATATGCCTGCACTTAAAGTGTATCCTCAGCCCTATAGTTAGCAAGGCAACATTTTACGACTTGGGGCTGAGAGCAGTGATTTCTGTTAAGTTGCACATTCCTTGATGTCTTTGCTAGGTTGACATAATGGAATAATGTGTTTTGTGCAGTTCCTTCTGTCAGAGTCATATTTGCTTATTCTTTTCGATTTATGTCATTCAAGCAAATGGTGAATGATAAGCGTACCTATATAAAATATGCATATGGAATTACAATACGCGTATGATCTTTATTCTATGATTATGCCTTTTTAAATTGTCTCAGTCGTAATTTCAAATTATAAATTTAAAATTTTAATGTTTGTTAATTTCTTTTTAATTTGCAGGACAAATGTTGTCATGAATTACACAGATATAGAGGCCAAAGTAAGAGAAGCAACTAATGATGAAGCTTGGGGGCCAACTGGTAAAGTTGTTTACAGTTTATAATAATTCCAAATTATTTATTTGTTTTGTGAGATGGATCTGTTGTTATTATTCGTAATGTTTGTTTTCCCTAACCACAGGATCGATCAAGCACGAATTATCCCAGGCCACATTTAGCTATGATCAATTCCCAGAAGTCATGGGCATGTTATGGAAACGTATCGCTGAGAATAAAAAGAGTCCTAGGAGAATTTACAAGGTCATTATTAATGATTATCTATGTCATTGTATACTATTACTCAATTTTTCTTCAAGAGTCTGATGCTACAGAAGTTGCTGGATAAATTGATTTCTTCATTTTCTGTGTCAATATTTTGTGTGTTAAAGTAATTGATTGCAAAAGGATTTGAAGTTTGAAGTAACTGTATTTGTAAGGGCCAGGTGTTTCATTCAATTAAAGACTTCACCCAATATGTATCCTCGTTTCGCTGGATTTTTCCTTTTCCCGTTATTAGGCAATTGATGGACATAACGCATGTAGACGAAAAGAATTAATGTTGACTTGTATGATTATGTTGTTAGAGTTTATTGCTGCTTCATCATCTTCTATTGAATGGTTCGGATCGAGTTATTAGATCTACTCAGGATCGTATCTATGAGTTGAGGAGCTTAACAGAGTACCACGTTGTGTATGAGCCAGGATTCTCGCTTAATTCTATTATCCCTCCAGAAGTAACTAAAGATGGTGAGCTGAATGTGCGAGTGAAAGCCAAAGAACTTGTTGAACTTGTCCAGGTTTGTTACTGCAAAATATTGAACTTAAAATTTTGTATTTTAGACGACCATATTCATCTTTACAAATGTTGACTTCATTGCATCTTTGAATATTTTGTTAGGATGAGGAGAAACTGCGGGAAGATCGTAAAAAAGCCAAAAAGAATCGTGATAAGTATGTTGGAATTGGTTCGGATCGTATGATGACCTCAAGATGGGGGGGATCTTCTATGGGATCTTCCGATTTCGATGATATAGGTGAAGAACTGGGGTAAGGACACTGAACATTTCAAATTTATTAAATACTGTGCTTAGGGTTTATTTGACATTTCGCCGTTCGACTTTATTATCATAAAATAAATTCTTGTAATAATTTAACATGATTTAATTGACACAAATTTAGAACTCCAAGAACCCCGCCATCTATCTCAACTCCTTCGCCAAAGAAAGAGTCCGCAAGAAAAGTTGTGATCCGCGAGACAGAATCTCCAGCATTAGATCACGATGTGGATGACTTTAATCCTCGTGAAGGGGAAGATTTTGGTGATTTCAAAACAGCATCTTCTAGTACAAGCAAACAGGGAACCGTTGGTTGTGTTGGTAGTGGTGTTAATAGTAGTGGTGGTGGAGATTTATTTGCTGCTGATTTTTCAACAGCATTCGGTAATAGTGATGTAAGTGGAACCAATCAGCCCGAATTGCCCAATTCATTGTTTTCGGATAATTTGACTTCGCTAAATCCAGCAGCAACTACAATGTCTTATAATAGTACGGCAGCAGTGGGAGCAGCTAATTTGGATAATCAAATGGATCTACTAGGAGTTTTTGACAATTCAACGGCAACTCCAAGTATTCCAAACATGGGAAATGTGATTCAACAGAATTATCATCAACATGAGCAATTAATATCGCAACATTCGCAGCCAATAACGCAACATAATTCACAAAACTTTCACAATAACCAAGCATTCTCGCAGCCGCAGCAGCAGCAGCAACAACAATTATTCCAACAGTCCAGTTCATTATTACATGATAGTATTCTTCAACCAGTCATAAAATCCAACGTCCAATCCAATAATATCAATAATAATTCATCCATGGCGAATACACAATCAGTTTCTCTGAAGGTAAGAAAAACGTTTTCCATGTCACGATAGAGAAACGCACTCTTATTGTATATATGACCCTTGTCAATAATAAGCCTTTTTGTTTGTACTAGGAAGTATGTAATTAACCATTGTAAATCTATTTTAGGGGACAACATGGTCTGACTTAAATTTTTCTATGGATGACCTAACCATAAATCCTGCTTCAAGAAATCAAACATCAATCAAGCCGACGATCAATCAACTCAAATTAAATCAACACAAATAAATCAATCGCATATATAATTGAGAGAGTAAAAAAAAGAAATTATGGACTCTTACTTGGAACATTTTCCAACTAACGTATCTGCGTCAAAAACAAATGAAAACGTATTGGTAACGTATTATAGGTGCTCAAATTTCTAATAATACAAAATCTACCAAAAATCTTAGTGAACCAATTCGTGCCTTACAAATGGGAGAATGTACTACTAAAGCATTACATTACATTACTTCGTCAATTGATTCAGTAATAATTATTACTACTAACTTAGTTTTCACTTTTCGAGACCGTTTTAACAATAATTACCATTTAGTTTTGAAATAAATTTCTACCGTTCTGCTACATTTACCGTGCAATAAAAATTTATAAAAGTAAGAATTGCTGTTATGTCATTAAAATTAAACTATAGTTTACCTTAAGTAGATAGTTCATTAATTATTTGTAGCGGTTTTCAATGTTATTATTCAAGGTGATGGGATTTTTTCCGCTACTACATTATACTATGTAATTAATTGCAATGTATAAATTAACAGCATTATACACTATATGGAGACAGAAAACAATATGTTGTATGTAAGTTATTAGACAATTCGAATAGTAATTGTGTTGGTCGTACCGTATCATTAGTATAAAAGATGGTACGCAAAATTACAATAACTAATTATTATTCTTTTGGAAGGAAAAAAATATGGAAACTCGAGACGTGCATTCAACACGGAACTCTTGAATATTATAATTTTATATTTTCCCATTCCGAAATGGATCAGCTTTAAACGCAGTTTTTGGCGTTAAAATGGAGTAGACAACAGGGCAACTTTACTGAGCATCTAATCAATAGTGATAGTGATAATAATGTAATTGTAGTCTGATTCTGAAGTACGAATTGCCCAATATTTTAATTTTCCCCATTAAGTTCTCTTTTCATTTTTTGTATGTCTTTATTGCTGCTGCAAATTGTTGCCTGATTTGCAGCGCAGACAGAACTGGACACAGAAAAAATGATGAGAAAGAATGAAGTTAATCAATAAGTAATAAAATAATGCAAAACTAGTTAATTTTTATTACAATAAAAAATAAGCCAGACACAGAAGTAAAATACAGAATAATAATATAACTAATAATGATAATATATGATTATATTTTATCACCTTTTTTCATGTGAGAACGCTTATTTAGATAAATAACTAGCTTTAGACTTTGGCTTTTACTTACTATCATTGTTCCTTACTAAAAAATATTTTTTCCTTTAAAGTTTTCCCTTTTGCTCCGTGTTCTGTAGAGAGAGAGATTATCACTGAACACACAAACATGATTCAATTTTTGTTGTCTGTGTAGATATCCACATCCACCCACACTAATTATGTCATTTAAGTTATTTTCAAGGAAATACACACACACACAAGAGCAGCCCGAACGGTACGGATCAAAGGAAAACAAAATAATGAATGAATTATATTGAAATATTATGAAATGGAGAAAAATATAAAAGTAAAGCTAAAACGAAAATGAGAGTGAGTAATCTGTCTATATATACTATCTTCTACAGTGTTCTGTTCTGCGGTGTGGTCTGAGACAAGACTATAATATCTTGAGAGTGAGAGATGAATACACAGAATTTACATATGGTCTTCCACCTTGTCAATTCTATATATCATTTAATTTTAAGTTTAATTTAAATTTAATTATATACAATAAGTTCCAAGGAAATAATTAAATTAATAAAAAAAATTGTCATCTTTTTCAATAAATCTATATAAATACGCAGACTGACACTAAATATTTGTAACCTAACGCATTAATTACTTGTTTAATTATTAATCTCAATCCATGAATGCATAATTGATTAATGAGAGATTATATTTTTTGTAAATACGGATATAATCATGGACCGGCTTAGTGCATAAACGGTGACGACTAATTTCTTTATATATTTCTTCTTTTTTTATTTATGCTTTCGATGAATATCATCCAGAACTGCATTCCCATTCCGGTCACACCAAACAAATCCCAGGATAGGTTTGGAACATTTCCCTATATTGGTCCCACAGTAATTTTCTTGGTTAACCCAACATTTAGACTCGTGAACCATCCCACCCGTATGAAATAAGGCAAACCAAAATGAGGCAAAGAAAACTACTAAAACAATCCCAATGCCTTGAATGAAATAAGAATTCAATTTTCTCCTACTGCGTCCTCCTCCAGCTCCAGTTGCTCCAGCTCCAGCGCCTCTCTCTGTCTTCCAATTCCAGTAGCAACCACAGACATTTCCCTTTTCACTTCCACTCAGATTCTTCGTCATTTTGGTTTTTCTAGTTCCTATTTCAACATCTTCATTTCCCCTATTTTTCTTTTTCTTCTTTTTCTTCCTGACCTTTGACTTTGACCTTGACCTGAGGTCACTCCTTCTCATTCCGTGTCTATGTCTACTCTTAGACGATTTGGATTTGGAGTGAGGGTAGAATAGCTCATCATCATCACAAAGGCAGTCGGCAATGTCGGGGCCACCGTCTAGAAGTTGATTCACGTGGGATTTTAGTTTGGACTTCATTTCTAAAAAACCCTCATCTTCCTCATACCAGTCACCCTCGGCGATGAGTTGCTCCCGAATTTCGGCCCAACGTATTTCTTCTTCATCACTGTCCAGCACCTCACCATCCTCGGAGTCTTCGTCTCTGTTCAACAATAATAATCATCTCATTATTTTCATATGATAATAGGGCAGGGTGAAACTAATTATTGAAGCATGCACGAAATAAAGTTTTTATTTTATTATATGTAAAACAAAATCCCGGGTCAGGCCGTGACCAGGGATTTTAGTTGATCTACTGGTACTGGTCATAGTTCTGTCCGGATCCGGATTCGGATGAAATTACACGCAATCCCGCAATCACGACAATTTAATTTCAAATTATTTGGTTTTCTCCATATGCTTATGTATTAGTATTAACCTTCTATTTGTAAGTTAAGCAGTATAATACTTTTGTACATTTCGATCTGCGTTTTCAATTCCGGCATCTTACACTTCTCCTTTCCAAATTAACCTAAAAAATGAATGAAGCCAACTGGGACTGGAGGCAAGAGTTTCAGGATTCAGGAATTTTCAGGGATCAATTTAAAATTCATAAATTACAATCTAACAGAAACGGTCCCACGGACCAATACGATAAAAATGATCTTATAGTGATTCAATATTATTCTTTAACCGAAATAATGCAAAATTGTTCACAAATATAAGTAGGTTTTAGAATGGTATTGGTAATTAATTAATTTATTATTATTACACTTTACGATACGGCAATGTGGGCGTGGGCTGGGCACTGAAATGATAATATTGATGTCTTTCAAAATATTCAAAAAAAAAAAAATCCAAAACGCATCTCTGGTATACAAAAAAATTATTAATTTCGGTCAAATTTCCAGAATAAAAGTTGTTTACTTTGTAGCATCTTTCTCCATATCCATCGGTTACACTGGTCACACTTGGAAAGTTCAAATTCAAATAAGTGGCTACTAATAAGAGAGGAAACGATTTGATTT
Source organism: Dicyrtomina saundersi (assembly GCA_034695245.1). Classification (NCBI taxonomy): domain Eukaryota; kingdom Metazoa; phylum Arthropoda; class Collembola; order Symphypleona; family Dicyrtomidae; genus Dicyrtomina; species Dicyrtomina saundersi. Next base: position 7,835 of record JAQFZE010001864.1, on the reverse strand, counting down.
TCTTGGCTAGTAGTTTAGTGTAGTAATTAATTTGGTGTGAGGCTGGTGGCTCTCAGTCGAGTCTTGATCAGATTTGCCTTAAGTTTAAGTAAGTTAAAAGTGGAAAAAAAAATGACAGAAAATTGCACTATATATGTATATCAAAAATTAGTCTAGCAATAAAAATGGAAATTTCTTGACGAGTGTAAATCATGTTTGTTTTATTTTGAATGATTTGATTTAGTACAGAACCATATATATATATTATAAGATGGCATTATTTCTATATGAAGTGATTTGTAATTGTATAATAGTTATAATAATAATGTATAGGGCCAGGGGACCTATATGTATATAGATATTATAGATAATAATAAAGAGTACTTACAGCAGGTTACAAGGTTTTCACTTGTCATTATTCATGATTATTATTCTTATTGTTTTGGCTATGTACTTACTTAGGTAGTATATATAGGTATAGGTATGTAAACTTTTCTTGTAGATTCTCCAAAAGTTGACTTTCAGCCAGCGTATAGTAAATCCTTATACTTAATATAATTACTAATCCTTTTTAACCCCTCTTATTTTTAGCTACACTTAAATCTTTCGTCGTCCTCTATGTGTCTTGTCTAATTGTGTATGTAAATCTTTGAAAGTAATTAAATGCAATATCAATCATTTTTTGAATCATAATAATAATAATTTATGTAAATGTTTACCATTACCATGCATTGAGCAAATTAGTATTTATTATTATTATTATTCATTCGAGTTAAAGTTGTCTCAAACGCTCTCATATTTTCAGCGAATTCCTAATAATTTTTCCAAATTTCCATTATAAAGATTACACATTACCTACTACACATATGCAATTTATTACATAACTCAAACTCACCAAATCCAAAATTGTTTGCGAAAGTCAACATTGATAAAGATTATTAATTACTTCACAAAATTTCATATCTATACACACATTGAATATTTAAATTATTTTGGAATTATATATCCGAATTTAAATTTTCCCTATTCGACTTTTTTTCTTTCAAATTCTGAAAATGTTTATTAATTTTATACTTAAGAGACTATTGAGATAATTTCAATAATTTTTGTGCGTGTATTACTGAATATAATATGGTGTTGGTGTAATTAAATGTAAAAACAAAAGAAAGTAGAAAAAATATAGGAGAGAGAGAGAGTGAAAAAGAAAAACGTGCAAAAATGTGTAATCTCTAATTATATATTAGTTATAAATGTGTTATGTTATATGTACCTATAATTATTATATACTTATATAGTATATCAGGTTTTGGTTTTTTTGGTTCTAAATTGTATTAATATTATTACTTTTGTAGCGAATAATATGATTATTTGTATATTTGTTTTACAAATACTTGAATTTTTCAATATTTATCCAAGTACTTACATCTTAAATATATCTAGTCTCATTTTTTTCGAATTAGCATAATTTAATTATTTAAACCATTTCTTGTTTTTGGTATCCATATTTATTTTACCTATGTCGTATCGTATCAATATTGAATCTATTTTTTTCTAAATATTTTTTATCCGACAGTATTTATTGATTGGAATTCCCCCGACGCTTTTTCGTTTTAGTAGATTTATATCTCTAATTTTACCTAAGACTATAATTTGAAATTAACGATGTAATAATGATTCTTACTTACTTATCTGTATAATAAGTTTCAATACGTTCATCGTGTTGTTGATGCTTTTTTTGAAACATAAACAACTGTTGCTCTTATTTTTAACAATAATGTATGTAGATGACATCAAATTAATGTAAAGAAGTTAATATATGTACACGCGTTACACGATTACGATTACTATTTGTTTTACGATTACTTACGATTGGAACAGACATTTATAAAGTGAAAGAGTGTATTTCAAGGATTGATTTCTTACAAAAGACATAGATAATATCTTACTATGCTGCGATGTCTCCTTAATCCCTAATTTAATTACCTACTTCTAATTCCTATTTTTATTGATTTTTATTTATAAATCATCGATAAGTTTTTGTTGAAATATTTCTTAGTACATTTATATTCTCGAACCATAAAAAGAGTAAAAAGTCATTTAGTATTTTTGAGTACGATGTAGAATATTATAACAGCAATAATTGGAATAGAGCACGAAGGAGGAGGAGGGGGATGGGGATGAAGATGCAATTGGTGGGGAGGGGGGTAATGGGGTAGTATTTTAGTAAAGAGCACAATGTTAAAAAAATATAAACAATAATAATATATAAAGTAGTAATAATATGCAAATACAATAGCGGTAACGGTATATTATGGCATAATATGATTTTGTTCTTTTGATTTAAAATTTAACTAATTAATTGTAATTAATTAATCATAACTTTTTTTTGAATGTTGGACTTTGAACTTGGACAATGTGATCGTTGATGATGATCTCAAAATTAGGAATAAGCTAAATAACTATATTATTTATTATAATTATAAATAATTAGTCATTTGGTCGATCAAAGTTTTTTTTTGTAGTTAATTAATTTTAAATTGTGAAACGTGTATTTTTTTTGTACTTGAACAACTATACATTTTTTATTTTTTGAATCTCGGATCTCTCCTTCCGTTATTTTTTTTTATCCTTTTTCTATTATATAATTACTCAATTATTATTACATATATAGTTCTGGTCTTGTGTCCACTCAATGTACCTAATTAAAAGTATTTTGAGGTGTCTTGGTTTGTTTTTATTTTTTTTGTATATCAGTGTGTAGTATCGAAATTGGATTTGAAATCCATGATGATGGTTATTATTTCTATATTTTCTTTTTTGTAAATATTATGTAATTTTAGTAATACTGGAACTGGGAATTAATTTTCTTCAGCATTTCAATTAATTAATGAACTTTCACTTATATCATTCGTACAAAGTACAAGAGGTTATGTATGGTTCCTTTCCTTTTCTGTATTAAGTATAGAAAGAGAGACTTTCGTGATTGTTCCAAAATTTATTGAGGCTGGTGGTAAGAAATTAATTCTAGTATTAATTAATTTTTAATTTTAATCTAAGTACTCATTATCTTAATTACAATAACTGTTTTGGTTGTCAATATCAAGACTTAAATATACTTAATTTCCTTTCTCTGTCTTTTGACTCCAATTCTTTCTTAGAACCAAGATCAATATTCACCTGTCACACTGCCCAACTACTGACACCTGACACTGCTAATTTTATAGTAATGAGTCTGTCAAATTAGATTACCATTTCAAATCCGAATTAAGTCCGTATTTAGGTATGAAACCCAATCCAACTAATCAACTAATGTCTAATTTTAATTACATTTAGTAGGTATGTTAATTTTTAAATATTTTGTAGCGTTTCCTTACTCACGTACATATACCATCTCAATTTTATTTTTTGTATTTAATAGTTTTACATAAGTAAAATGAGTGACAGTAGTGGCAGTGAGAGCTTTTGCCTTCCTTCAGTTCTAAGATTTTAATACCATATCCTTTTTTTAGTTATATGTTACTTAGATTTTTTTGTTTCTACTTAGAATTTCCTTGAGATTCTTTTTGTTAAATAGTACTGCTATACATATAGTAGTTTCCCACCAACTGTCAACATTTTTGACTTTGTCAACAGTCGACACTTTTTATTTGTTATTAACAAAATGTTAAAAATTTTAAACTTCTTGACATTTTATATTTTAATTCTTGATTATTTTGAGTTAAATTGTAATTAATTTTTTGTTTTTTTTTGGTCTAGTCATATTCGTAAAAGTCTTGTCTCATCTTGTTCACAATATTCCATGTAAGTCAATTCCAAATATATCTATATGATAATTATTAATTATAATACTTATCTAATGACTATTCATTTTAAATTTATAGAGATTTTACTCACTACACTTGACACATGGCAGGGAGCTCGATTGCATTTTTACTTTTGGTTTCTATAAAAAAAACATCAACTACTTCAGGTTCTAATTCCCCTTCCCTCAATTCAACTCAAATTAGCCTCCTACTTAAAGTATGTTTTTCATAATTTTATTAAAATCAAATCTACAATCAAAATCAACTCTAAAGACGATCATTGAAATTGAAATTTAAGAAACTGTAAAATAAATTATTAAATTAAAATGAAAATAATAATTAAAAAAAATGGCAATTTATTTTCTCTTGAAACATTTGTGTTAAATTGTAATTAATTAAGGTATATATAATTAAATATTATTTTTGAACCTACATTATTATGCATCATGTTCAGACGTTCAGAGTGACTGCGTAGAGTGAATAGAGTTGTATATTTAGGTATAATAATGGAACAAGACGAGTAGAATTATAAATACATTCCACATTATTTCCCTTTGGATTTTCGACTTGGATTGGACTAATGAACACTTGAGTACTTTTTTTTGACGAGGAAAATAAATAATAAACATGGATAAATAATTGTTTTTAAAAAAACAACTAAAAATTTAAAAACTTAACACAATGATGAACTTAAAAAATAATAATAACAGTGGATAATATAATACAATTGTAAATATCTATCTAGCATCAACTATAATCATAATAATTCCTATTATGCAAGACTATGCACGAGTAGTATAAATACTAGAACTACGGAACTAGAAAAAACAGGAATCATAAATAATTCTGGTCGTATATATTATGCAGAGGATATATATTATGGACATTAGGACACGTCGTAGTCATTGTGTATCCTAATGAATATAATTAAATGCGATTAACTATATAGTAATCGCATGGTCGTAAATCGTAAATAATTCTGACTAGGTAGTAATTTAATAATTATAATTAAATTCTTAGTCGTAATAAAAATAATAGGAATAATATTACATATATCCATTTTCTATATCGTATTCGTAAATATATAGTAAATATGACAGTACATGTAATTATGCAATATAATAGTATAGAGAACAACAACAGTAATAATAATAATAATAATGTTAATATGGTTTAGTGCTAGCGTTATATGGATCTATCATTTATATAGGAGAGGAGGAGGCTTGAGTTACCGGAGTGGCGTTTACTTTCTAAGGATTTTTTTTTCACCGATTCACCGATTTTGTTTCCCTTTTCCTTCTCATATTTTGTATTCACAATCACCATTCAATCAAAAGTAGTACCTAATCTTAATATAGCAGTTTAGTTGTGGCTGAAGCATGTTATTTCTTATTCGTAGTTAATACATAGTTGCCGTTGTTTCGTTTTTTTTTGCTTTATTTTGTTGTTTGGTTTGGTTTTGGAGGAGCCATGTGAGGAGAAGAAGGACGTGTTCATATATCTTACGAATATTCCTTAAAAACTTCTTCTGAGATGAAGGTGCGTAGCGGTAATATGATGTAATGTTGAGTATCAGTATTCAGTAGAAATCATTTGATTCCAGAGTTTTACACTGCTTACTTAGAGTCGCGTACTGGCCATTGTTGGGTCCAAGCATGGTGTGACCCATGGTCCCTGTTTCATACATCCTCCCTTGGTGGTGGTGGTGACTGCTGTATTCAACCTGTCTTGTTCCATTCCTGTACATTCATTCCATGAGACATTTTACTTTAATTACTTCCATCCCAATCATCAATCAATCACTTACATAGTACCTAATTAGATCTTATCAACTTAGCTATGTACACTAATCCTTTTGTCAAATGTACATTCCTCAGGTCCTAGTCTCAACTCTAGCTCTATAGCACTGAACACATCTCATCATTTAACCTAGAGAGGCCATAATTATATACTTATGCACTAAACAAAAATATAGGATACAGTACAATAAATCGGATAATAAATTAATCCCCCACCGCCACCTCTGTAAATTATAAAATGTAATCAATAACATGCACAAGAATTATGTAGACTCACATGTAATAACAAGCACAATGAATGACAGACAGAGAACAGAGAAATATCACACAACAGAAAAACAACTTTTTTTGTCTAAAAACTCTATAGCTTATTTTTTTTTGATTTTAAACACGAGACTCGCGCATGAGAACACTGGAAAAATAATAAAAAAACAACAATACAAACATAAATGTCAATTACATGCCATGTCAGGTTAGGTTAGGTCAGGTCAAGTTCAGGTCAGGTACAGTTATATTTTACATTTCAATCCAATAACCATAAAAGAGCAATCGCTGCTGGAGAAAGAAAGCTACCGTCCTACAACCACATTCAGGTGCAGTGCATTCCCATTCTCATGTTACATATAATTATTTTGGTGTAAATAAATACTTACGGGCATTCCACAACCAACTTTACTTACAAGCATTTGCCGGGGTATTCATTACGCTTACATCAAGCTTCCGTAGTAGTTAGACATTTGATCAGTCGGAGGGATATCTATATCTACTACACTCGTCTACTACACTTGTCCAAAGTACGTTGATACACATATTGATAGATTTTAGTTTTCGTGTTCCACCTTCTACATTTCCCTACTACTACTTCTCTACTATGTACACCCTTCCCTTCCGCCGTCTATATTATTAACACTATATTAACTGTGAAACAGTAATTCTACACTACTCTACACAGGACTTGAGATTTAGAAAGATAAAGATCCAGATGTAATTTAGATCAAACAGATTAATGGGTAAGATATGTATTAGATGTTATCAAACTAAAAAAGTGAAATAGAAGTGGAGAGTAAGCTGAGCCCCGATAAAAAGTTTAAGAGAGAAATTCAATATAGAAATCATTACGAGCTTTTAGATTGAGAGGACTGCTCATGTGACTGGGCTCTTGGTAATTGTTAAAGTGAAGACTGATCAAATACAAATGCAAACAAATACTACATTTACTGTAGCATAATAATATGTACAGTAAGCAAGAACATAGTGCTATTTAACCGGGAACTACTCACTTCCCGGTTAGCTACATAACGAATACCCCCGCTTGGAACTTGGAAGACATTCACAGAACCAACTACTACTACGTCTAATACATTATCCCAAATTACATTTGAAATTCAAGTCAAGAATTCAAGATACCCATTATTTCACAAAGTAAAAGCAAGCAAAACCAAAACCAAGAAGTAGTACGCTAACCATTCACAAAATGTTATGTAAAATGAGTACATCTATATTAATGATTACGAACAGGATAAGAAATGATATAATGAAATAAATGAAATAAATGAAAATAAAATGTTAATGGAAAAATTCAAACGGATAAATACAGAGGGGTGGGCTCATGATCCATGAGGACGGACGAGCAAGACCAATCGTGCGTTGTTTGGTTAATTAAATAAGGATTCAACCCCGCGCCTCCAGTTCGACGTCCGGTACCACCCGTTCCTCCCCGGTCACCATAGCCCGACGGCAGGAACGACACGCACTCTTCAGCTCCATTACTCATACACTGCTTCCTACAATCATACAGTCCACCCAAAATCCCATTTTTAAAAACTACTGCTCAGAAAATCATCAAATAGCATTAAAAAGAAATATTTCAAAAATAACTTTTACATAAAATTAAATAAATTACCTCTTTTGAATGTAAATCCAAGTGTGGGAGTCAAGCCCCACGAGGAGTGTGAACAGAAATGCAGTAATAATTGAGGATAAAAGTAGGAAGCTCAGACCGTAGAGCGTGACTCCACAAAGTCCCTCCACACCTTTCACCCAAAGTCCATGAATGGGCTGGCAGTCCGTTCGAGGAGATATCTATATAGCATGGCAATGGCGAAGGGGGTAGATTACAAACCCATTTTTAGTCACCCTTTAATTATTATGATGATTGCTCAAAAAATAAAAATACGCAGCTTACTTCTCCAATGTAGCCCTCAACAATGTATAGTTCCCGGAAGAGTCCATCGATGATCGTCTCAATCTATTT
>JAQFZE010001863.1:0-16304 GCA_034695245.1 Dicyrtomina saundersi | reverse complement strand
CTGAGTTAATTTGGCCAACCAGCCCGTATCAGCACATCACAGGCCCGATAGGTAGGTCTGTCTAATCTCTTTACCTTAATATATCTCGATGGGCTTTGTTAGTCTAAACTGGCGGTATACAGGAATTATAAAGTAATTGAATTTTAACTCCACCACATCTTTCAGTTCTTCTACAACAAGGAAGTAAACAAACTACAAAGTATGAATGGGTGCATTCAATATATAAACTTAATTCAACTTACATTATGATTCATGTTGATCGTATGAAAAATGCCCATTGTCAATATAGTTAATTAAATGTGGTTGGAATACACAAAGAAACTATATAGCATTATATATCTGTATTCATAATCAATACCAATAATGTTAATGGTAATTCATTTATTTAGCAATCTAAAGAAACAAATCTGCTAATAAATTATTAATCAGCAAATTAAAAAAATCACTACAATACTACACGTCGCTATAACAAGTACAAGATTATTCAAAAAAATAAAAGTTACAAAAAATGACTGGATTTTTAAAAGCTAGATGTGGGAAAGGAGCTCAATTTTTATTTGTTCTTTTCGTACTTTTGTACAAGAAGGAGCTGGAATGTTCAGCTCAACATCCCAAGGACCTTCAAATGGCAGTTCTGTATGCGGAAAAAGATGGTGGTGGAGCGTCAGTGGAGATAGTGCAAGGGATTGTCCCAGATTTGACAGCTCGTAATTTTTTAAAGAAAGCCCGCTCAATCTGCCTTACTGGCATGTAAGTAATTATATTTTCTTACATCTAGTTCAGTACTATATTTTTTTTCCATCGATTAATTTTTAATGGGAAAATATTTTTGTGAATTAATTAATTAATTAATTAATTAATTTTTTTATCCCAGTTGGCTTATGTACGAGAATGTAGAGTTCAATACTGGTCCTGAATTTGGCCTCGTTGAGTACATCCATGGACCGGATCTATACTGTGTGAATCTCATTAATTTAGACGGGAAAATGTCCTCAATTAAATACGCGGGCTGGCCTAAGAATGGGAATGCAAACACATTCACACTCTACGTTAAAGATTATTTCCAAGGCGGCCAGGAGTACATACAAGCGGACAAAGGGGCACTGAAACTGGACAAAACTTCCACTTCCCTCATTATCACTGGGGCGATGGCATGGACTGTTTATACAGAGCCTTCCTTCAAGGGGGTTTCCACCTGTATCATGGCTCCGAAAGCGGATAAATTCATTCCTGCCTTTGTCTATGACTTGGAAATTATTAAAATTGCTCCTAATTCCATTCGATCTGTCAAACTGGGATGTCATGGAGCCAACAAGATTACTGTACCATAAAGCTACCAGAATTATCCATCCATCATACAGATGCATATGTCTTTTAATAAAAAATAAAAGCGAATGATGAGTGTTGTATGTTAACTCGTAATTTTGTAAAACTTATTTTTTATTCCAAGGTGGCGAAACACGGTAAACAAAAACGGTACTTAGGTACTTATAATGCAAAAGCAATCGTATATGTAGAATGTAAAAAGTATTGAAATAAGTATAGCATATGAAGTAAGCATTTTATGTAAAGAACCAAAACGATTTGCCATATTTCGTGTAGTAGTAAACCCCGTGTACTATTTAAATTCTGATCTCCAAGACCCGTGTACTATTATAGGCCCATGTACTAGTACAAAAAAACGGCGTATTCAATTTAATTTAGGATGAAAATAAGCTACACAAAAATACAGTGAATGAGATAGATGCGTAAAATTGTCAATTACAGATACTAGCATTTAAAAAATGCGAAATGCTGTGCCCATTATTTCTTTTGAAAAGTACGAAATTTTCTATTTACACGATTTTTAAAACTCATAAAATTTTCTATTTACAAGTGCTTTGAGAACTGTAAAATATCCTAATTACACGTTTTTTGAAAAGTCTAAAATTTCCTTTGTACAAATTTTCTGAAAAGTGCAAAATTTTATACTAACGTGTTTTTGAAAAATGCAAAATGTCATAGGTATATTCACACGTTGTTTGAAGTGTAAAATGCTCTATATGCATGCTTTCGGACGGGATCATGATACTTTTTTGCTCCGTAGATAGTGCATTTTGTTTTTAGATAAAACTGTGGTTATATCGTCGTGGGCCATTTTGATTCTTGACAGATAATATTGCCTAAAAAAGAATTGGACTGACTTTGAGCGTGAAATAGGATCTGAGCCTAACACCGATCAAAACAAGATGCCACACAAATATTTCGCCTCCCAAGCAAAACAGAGCAGCAAGATATCCATGCTTTAGAATAAAATAGAAAAGCCACAAAAACTGGTCGTGAGCTGCTTGAGTCTCATTGACATGTTCCCTAATTTCCAACTTAAAGGCTGAGTTGGTCTCCCCCCAATTTCGAGCATTCCGCTGTCCCTTCCGACTCTGATACTCTTCGAGTCTTATTCTGCAGTGAACGTCGAGGCCGTTAGAGTGAAAGTGTGTCATGTAGTTATGAAGTGGCTCTAGAAATTAATTGACATTTAAAAAAAAACATTGAATTCAAATAAATTATTATCAGTGCAATAAACCCCTATAATCAATAAATAATAATCGTTTATCGTTTGTAAGAGAACTTACCCATAAAATACGGGAGGTTCTTACTCACAGAGATGGTGGCGAATAGGGTGAAAAGACTATCTTTTGATTGCATATAGAGCGGCTGTCTCCTCGCGTCCGTCAAAAATGATCTCCCGACAAGATTAAAAATATCCGTAAAGCCCACAATAACTTGCGTTCCTTCCAATATCGTATGGTAGCCCTATCAATTCCAATTCGATCACAGGCACAGACAAATTAATACATAGCCATCTACTACTAACTTTGTTATTTCGTCAGACAAAGAATAAAATGAACCACAATCCATTTTTTTATGAAAATGAAATGCAACGCATGTAAGGAGCGGTACCTAAATGTGAACAGCAGGCTCCTAAGTGTGAAGGATGAATATTTTTATTACTTTACTTATGTATTAGTTTGGAAATTTCAAATATTCGATACGGAGTTCTTTTCAACCTCTACCGGGTGGAATTTAAAAAATATCCAAAGTTTTGAGAAAAATTGTAGTAGTTCACACTGAGCGGTTTTTTTCACACTTAGGTAACGCGTTATAAATGAAATTTGGAGATTTCAAAAACATGTAAATATAAAATTTTGAGTTTTTGAAAAACATGTAAATACAACATTTTGCACTTTTTAAAAACATGTAAATAGAACAATTTGCACTTTTCAAAAACATGTAAATAGAACAATTTGCACTTTTCAAAAACATGTAATAGAACATTTTGCACTTTTCAAAAACATGTAAATAGAACATTTTGTGCTTTTCAAAAACATGTAAATAGAACATTTTGTGCTTTTCAAAAACATGTAAATACAACAATTTGCACTTTTCAAAAACGTGTAAATAAAACATATTTCACGTTTTGGAAATTCGTAATTAATATTTTAGGCTTCTGTCTCATGTATGTAATATGTAGTTGTAATTTATTTGGCATAGCACACTTTAATCCCAGCTTAAATTGGACATGACCCATATTGATTCTTCACTCACTCAATGTAGGCAACTTATAAATCAATCTTATACGCTTTTATTTAATATTTTATTATTTCCTCACGTCAGCTTGAAAATACGAGACTTCGCCCATCCTATTAATGAGCTCCCTTCCAATCTGGTCATGGGCCGCGTCAAAAAACCGCCTCCAAACATCCGCGAGCATCGTATTAATTTTGTAATTACTTGACTCCACCAATTCCGAAAAGGTTCTTGGCTGGAAAGCATACTTAGGGAGGACGATTCTGGACACCATTGCAGATTTGTAAGCAGAGCTCAGGACGATAAAACACAGGAACCAGATGCTGATTGTGAAGCGGCTATAGTTTTCTTTGAGTAACTTTCGAAATTTCCCATTAGAAAATCCGTCCTGGTCCACAAGTTGTCTGAGCAAGGACTGAGATGTCAAGTAAAGATTTTTAAATTTCCCACCATAACTGATGTTGATGTTGTCCGCGCTGTCGCTTTTAAAGCGGGAAATAAGTTCAAAACTGAAAATTATAAGAAGGACCGAGGCAATGATGCCAACCCATGTCGAGGTGTCTAGCGGATCCTTCAGGACGAGAATGGACCTCTCAAAAACTCCTTTCTTGGGAAGGGCGTGAATAAAAGTGACGCTTGAGAAGAACCCATATGGTGAAAAATACAGGTACTGACCCCTTTCCACAGTGGGCGTCATCGTTAGGGCAAAGTCAGCTGACCCGTCAATGAGTGCTGCCGTGTACGCGTCCCACTCCCCGCTCTCATCCCTGCCCTCTGTGAGGGGGGCATAGGCGGGGAAGATGTCAAAGGTCGCGTTCATATCTAACGATAGTAGATACATGGCCATCTCCGTATATAGGAGCCATACACCGGTCTCTTTAAAATATTCATGGGCCTCTTCTCCAAAGGGGGTTCCTACCCCAGTTATTGGGTTCCCTTGGTAGCCTGGGTATTTTGGAAATAATTTCTGGGCGCAGTTTAAACCAAACATGATCCCACTATCAGTGTATTCTCCTATTTTAATCAATTCTTTCCTGTCCCAGTTTCTTGTAAAGAGACTAACAGCAGAAATTTTGGACTCGGTTTCTGCTGTCGGAACTGCGGCCAAATAATTTTGAATTAGTTTCGTAAATTGAGGCCTGACCAGCTGCTTGTCAGTATTAGTAACCACCACCCAATTAACGTAGAAGATTTTATGAGGCGCTCCTAAAAGCAAGGCCATCCATTTAATTTTCATTGGTAGGTCAACGTCAACCTCATTTTCTTGACGGTATAAAGCTGAAAAAGCTGCGAGGACAATGCTACAGCCCGTGTGATATTTTGAATTCCAAGGATATCCCTTCAATTTAAATTTCTGTATCCTTGAATTCACAATTTTTGATTGGGTAAAAATTAGACTGGGAGAAAAGGTTAGAATATTAGCGACTGCTTTCGAATTTGTTAATGCCCCGCCCCTTCGCTCTAGGAAAGTTTTTGTATTTTCTAACACGAGCAAAAGTGATGGTATGTCTACGCCAGATATTTGAGGCCATTGTAGTAATTGGTTTGTTTGACTTTGACTCTGACTCTGAACAAAATTTAAACTGGTACACTTAGGCTCAGTTAAAAGAATGTGAACACTTAGTTGAAGGAGGAATCTGGCGGGAATATTTAAATTTGAATGCTGGTCTTTGTTACTGTTTGAATTTAAATGTAGATCGCTATTGGTTGCACAGCACAGGCACAGGAGAAGTATAATCCATATATTTGACAGTATCCCTAAAAAACTAAAAATCCTATGATGCCCAAAATGTGTAGAATGCATTTTAAATTTGAAGAAATTTAGAAAAGTATAGTATTACAGTAGCTCGTTCTAACTAACCAAATCCAAGGTAATGTTAAGCTTATGAAAGTTAATCGGCATCTACGGCACTGTTGACTGTGTACCAAGTTACCGTTTGTTACTACGTGTGTGTAAACTTGAACAAAGGTCGAGACATTCCAAAAGTCTTTTACCTTCCAACATAGTTTGGGGTTGACCATAAATGATGTCATCCAAATATTCACATTTCTAGGACCATATGACCCCTCGGTCCTGTCATCAGCTTAACCATTGCATAAATGGCTATCTGTAACATAGGATGCCATCAATATCCAAGAAGACCCATTGAACCTAATCGACACATCATTTATGGACGAACCCTTTGCTGTGTGCTTACGACACTTGTGTTCAATTATAAGAGCGACCGGCATGACCTATCTAACCATTTAGCTTATTACTGTTTGTATTTGTAGCAAATGAATACAGATGTTATAAATTAGGAAATTCAATCAGTCTAAAATATGCTCCACACCTTCTTGGTAAATTACTGACGTGTCAATAAAATAGTGTAAAGCAAAAATTATTCTCCCATTTATTTAAACTGCGCCCTGTTTGAACGGTGTAACTATCCCGGGTTTATTGAATTACATGCAGTGCAAATAAATTATAAATTATAAATGACAAAACAGAAAGTCAGAAGCCCACATTTCACACAAAAGAAGATATATAAGGGGTCGTTCATAAATGATGTCATCGAAATCTTTACATTTCTAGGACCCCTGTCATCAGCTTAACCTTTGCGTAAATAGCTAGCTTTAACATGGGATGTCATCCGTATCCAAGCAGACACATTGACCCTACCCGTGACATCATTTATGGGCTATCCCTAAGCAAAGTTTGGTAAGGGTAAATCCATTACATAAAAGACGGCCGTGATTCACGCCTTCTACGTAAACTATCAGGAATATTATAAGTAAATGAATATAAATCATACTTACACAATGAGCTGTATAGGCTTAGGCCAAATGGACTTAACAAAATAGATTATTTTACAATTTTTCAAAAATATCTTTTTAAATTTTTTTATTATTTATATTTAAAAAAATTCTTATTTCATATCTCTGGGTCAAGGACATAAGGTCCTTTGCAGTAACACACATTTGAATTTAATTAAGTAAATTTAAATTAATTTAAGTTTTAAAACATTTTTACTATATAAGCTATAAACAGTGAGCAATATCACAATATATGTGTATTGTAATTATTGTAGGTACTTACACTAACATTCCATTTCCATTATTTTACAGTGATCGTAGATTGATCAGAAATGTATAGCACATAAATTACAAGAACTTTTTCAATATAAATAATTCAATATGTATAGTTATTGGTATGCCTATAAAATAAAGGTATAACTAATTATGTTCGTATTAAGACTACACGCACACAATATACAGCTATAAGTTAAACTAATAATTATATATATAATTATTCTTAAGTACGAATTTGAACTTGTAATAATAATTAATTATTCCTATTGAAAGTAAAACACCTATCTAACAGGTTTTATCTAATTTTGCATATGTATGAATAATTATTATGCAACGGAAAATTATTCTTTTTAAAAATTGTATTGATATAGTAATTAATTAATTGCATTCTTCCAAAATATATCTGTAACACCTTTCTTTTATTTCTATCCAAAGACGTCAATAGGGCGGAAGGTTTTGGTGCCGCCGTACCATTCTGGAAGGATTTCCTTAGGGAAGTGACGACGAAGTCGTGGAAGCCATTTGTCTTTATTGGTTCCGTAAATCTCAACCTTTCCCAAGACTGTGGGCAGGATTGGGCGAGCAAAATTGAGTGCCGTCTCTGTTGCGTAGTTTGCTGTATTATTTAAAGCGAAAAAATAATTTTATGAGATTTTAAATAAATCTCCTTTCCACATAAATAGTACAGCTATTTAAGAAATGATTACATTATTTAAGCATTCGAAAAATTTCAAAATATGTAAAAAAATTATAAGTGTAAAAAATTACCATTGATAATGACGGACGGTCCCACGTGATTTGCCATGATTCTGCTGAATCTTCTTGTGTACTTCAGCCCATAGGTTACAGCTTAAAATATAAAAATAAATTAATAGAATTAATTATGTAAGGTTGCCATACGTCATTTAACCTTTAATTTGTAATTGCGGTTTACTATTATAAAAATATGCAACTTTTAAACTAAGGGATCTTTCATAAATGATGTCGCTATCTAGGTGGGTGGGTCCTAAGAAATTGTCCATTTAAGGCAAGGTTAAACAAGTTATCAGTCTATTGTTAGAGTGAGTTTAGCATAAAAAATGACATGGCATCCATGACATCATTTATGGACGATCCCTAAATTGTAATTTTATAATTAATGGAATAAAGGAGTTTTTTCAATTCTTACTTGGCAAATGGATAAGTTGCGCAATATTAAGCCCGTCAAAGTCAATCAAAAATCGTACTTCAATGTTTCGATTTTCTTGAGACAACTTGTTCATAATACTGCAAATACAAAAAACAAATTAATTTCAACTGTATATTACTGTATGTAATAGTGTAAAATAATAATGTGGTAGGGAGCATGCATAAATTACGTGGTACGACTTGGATGGGGGGGAGTTCAACCTGCCTATCCTTTTACATGGACGTACACACCAAAAAACGAAAGAGGGGTAGGAGTTCAAAATTTTCGAATTTTGTACTACGTAATTTATGCACGCGCCCATACAGTAATAAGTATGATATCTAAAATAAAGTTTAAAGTAATTTTAATATTATCACCTTTTCATAATTCTGTATCCCGCCTGTCTCATGTATATTTCTAAAGCATCTAAATTAGGTCCACCTTCTTCCACAATCTTTCTCACATTGTATTTACCAGCTTCAGCAATCCAGACTATATGTGTATACAGAGCAAAAAAGATTTAATAACATGCAGCAGTTTTCACATAAGTAATTTTAATGGCCACAATTTCCGTCTGCCTAATCGTTATAGTTTTTTTGTTAGTTGTTTTAGTTTTAATTACCTGCACGATTTTCATCATCATAACCAGCATGGTAGTATGGAAAGGTTTCCTGGAGAATTCGTGGCGCTTCCCAGTTGTCAAGACATCCTGAGAATAAGTCTGTCACTCCCAGAACTTTCTAATGTGCGGAGCAAAAATTTAAAAAAACATATATTATGTATCGTGTGAGTCAAGAATCACGCTGTAGTACCTGTACAGTTTTCATTAGATTTTCAGGTGGTCTTATAGTAGCCCACAAAAAAATATTTAAAAACAAAATGATACTTTGCCAACCCGTATATGCCGTATATAGCTTCCACAGTTCTTCTCATTTGATTTTGCCTGTAGAAGTCTACTATATACTAATTAAAAAATTCAATTAAAATTACTTACGCTTTCAAAGTCTTCCTCAGTATTATTAAAAATCCATTCGGGATGTTCTAATAGAGTATTAATGGTAATCCATGCTGGAGGTTTGGTCCAAGCCTCAGCTTCTTTCTCTAGCGATTGAAATTCCAAATCCTTTGCTTCTCGTGTTAAATTAGAACTTCCTCCTGTCACATTTTTAGAATCTTCTCCCACAACAGGCGAAGGCGAAATTAAGAGTATTGTAATTAAAACACAATTTGCTAGTAAAAACGATATTTTTAAATAACTTGACATTTTGATTCGATTTTCTGTCGATGATTTTCAACAACTGTAGTAGAAGAAAAAGAAGAAGCGCGATGGTAGATGCCCAACAGTCAGCGGTCAGCACTATGGGAGCAATGAGGAGTACATTAATGCCAATGCTCTGCAGGATAAAGAAATACAAAAATTATTAGCACAGATTAATAATTACACAACAGCTGAATGTGAAAGGTTACAGTTCACCGTCCACCGTCCACCGTCGAGCGTCATTGATCAATACTATGTAGATCATGTACAAAGGGATGCGGAACAATGTCTGTAATCTGCATACGTAATATGTAAGTTTACCTGTTTATTAAATGTGAAATGTGATTTTGCAAGTAGTGTTGAGATTCGACTTGTCGAGTGGCGGTGTCGAGGCGAGCGTGATTGAGATTGTTGTGAAGGCTTTTATATATAAATGAAAATTAATTTATAATTTACCAATTTTTTATGTTTTCCTTGACTTGAAATATTATCAAACTAAACTGACCGCTCATTAAAATTTTTTCATTTCCCCCCCTCGTGTTTCCCTTCTAAAATCCCTATATAACATTGACAGCTTCCATTTCCATGCTTAGTAAGGGATCTTCCATAAATGACGTAATTATCTAGATGGGTGAGTTCTAAAAATCTCCCCAGTTTTAAGGCAATGCTAAAACAATTTTTCTCCTAATTGTTAAGGTGGGTGGGTCATAAAATCTCCAAGTCATCCATGACGTCATTTATGGACGATCCCTTATAGCACTCTCACCTCTATTTTCCACCATCGCACCGCCGCATCCTGCGTGTAATATAACAACAATCGAAAGGCTGACTGTATATTATGCAAAATGCAGTGGTCAATGGTAAATGGTAAAGGTGAACCTGCTGCCGCGTTGTCGTTGTCGTTGTTGTGTTGCTGATATATATTAACAAAGAAATTAGTAATTAAATGCACAAAAAAATAATATGAGCTCTGAAGTGTAGTTTTTTTTTCGAGAAGCAATTTATTTTATTATTACAGGTAAATCACGTGCATTTTCCAAGGCATAATTTGCATAATTTTTTTAAAGAGTATTTAGTCATGTTAAATAATTAAATAACATTTCATATCGTAACTTTGAAGTTTGAAGTTTTGCAGAAAATTAAGCGAAGAGAAAAAAGTTGTAAAATAATTATTTATTGTATTCCATATTATGTAATTTGACCTCTAGAAATAGACCTTGACTTTGACTTTTCCTTCGGCATAATAATAATTTTTGCATGCTATGCTATCAGTATTTTTTATTATATATTACTGTAGGATTTTACTGTGTATAAGGTAAACGTGCCTAATAATGAATATTTCCTTGCAAATATTGAAAAAATTTGAGTGCTAAACATTTTATAATAGCAATAATATTTTAGTATTTACTTTTTTAGTGGGTATGTTTATTATTGTTGCGATGAGTTTCAACATGTACTGTCAATATCGTACGTGAAGAATCAAAAGGACCCATTTCCAATTTTTTCTGTAGCTAAAATCAAAGTGAGCTATTTAATAAAAAACACTAAAAGAGATGTATGTATTAAAATGTTAATTTACTAGTTCTTGAAAAGAGCAAAATATTCTAATCGCAAAATTTTTAAACGTCCAAAAAGTGTTCTATTGACTAATTTTTAAAACGTGCAAAATGTTTTATTGACTAATTTTTCAAACGTGCAAAATGTTCTATTTACTAGTTTTTGAAACATGTAAAATTTTCTATTGACTAATTTTTCAAACGTGCAAAATGTTCTATTGACTAATTTTTGAAAAGTGCAAAATGTTCTATTTACTAGTTTTTGAAAAGTGCAAAATGATCTATTTACTAGTTTTTAAAACGTGCAAAATGTTCTATTTACTAGTTTTTGAAACGTGCGAAATGTTCTGTTTACTATTTTTTAAAACGTGCAAAATGTTCTATTTACTAATTTTTGAAACGTGCGAAATGTTCTGTTTACTATTTTTTAAAACGTGCAAAATGTTCTATTTACTAGTTTTTGAAACGTGCGAAATGTTCTGTTTACTATTTTTTAAAACGTGCAAAATGTTCTATTTACTAATTTTTGAAAAGTGTAAAATTTTCTATTGACTAATTTTTAAAACGTGTAAAATATTTTATTTACTTGTTTTTGAAAGTTGCAAAACTTTATAGCTACAGGCTTAAAAATTTCAAAATATGCCTTATTTCATTGGCTTTTAGGATCATGATATTTAAACTTTTTTTTGTAGATAGTGCATTTTGTATTTAGCTAAAAATTGATATAGGTCATTTTGATTCTTCACAAAGGACAAAGTTGAACTAGGATATTTGAAGGTGGGTTACATCAGATGTTTGCTGTGGTATTGATTGTGTGGACGGGAGAGTTGTTTGTAAATAAATATAAATTATTTAATGACTAAAGCATAAAAATATACTGTGACCGTGCACATGTTTTGCTATATGTACAGTTTATATGTTGCTGTGTTGTATTGCATTTTGTTTAACATGAAACACCAACAACCTCATATTGTGAGCAATTAAGTAGTCGTTAATTAGAATTGAAATAACTATCCTTGTATTTGAGATTAAAACAGTGGTTTTTTTTATTTCTATTGTTGTGAACATAATAAAGTCGAAACTAGAAACAAATATACAAAATACCGTAAATGTGCGAATAAACTCCCGTGGGAGTGGCATCCCGGCGTTTATTTGAGATTCGGTATTCGGTGCTTGATGGAGCCTGGTGGTCATTTGGATTTTTACGATTTTTACGGTATATATTTTTTTTGGAAGCAAACCTCATACTAGTACAGCGTAAGCAAGCTAAATATTATTCAAGTATAAATATGTATGTACTACTACAAGCATAATTGTGCAAGAAAAAAAAACTAGAAATTTTGATTAAAAATTAAAAATGCTAATTTATTGCATTTTCAAATTTGCACAAGGATGTGGAGATTTTTTAAGGAAGCAGGATTTTTCTAATTTGTACTTTTGCTAAAACTTTGTTGGGAGGATTTGAATTTGACATTCAAATATGTAAAATTATTAAAGTTTTTTGTAGAAAACAAAATAAGTAAATAAGGAGTGTTTTAAGACTTACATAAGCAAGTAATTTTGTGTATGTTTGATTTGTTGTCAAAATGTATGATTTATTTTAGAAGTAGATACACTAGTATAGCGTAGTAGATGCAGGAGGCTAACAAAAATATTAATGCAGGGTGTGACTATACACGTGCTTGTCGAACTGCTCAAATCTTGATTATTTTGATTTAGCATTTTTAAAACTTACATCTAAGCGTATTTACTTTCATTTTCATTTTCTTACTTGATTGTCACGCTTTAACTAAATCAGCTTTGAAATAAAATTTTGATGGTTATACGGACATTACAATGATTAGGTAGGTACTTATTATTTGTCTCATGCGTCAGTGTTAAATAACTGGCGATAGAAAAAGAAGTGCATACGCGATGGTTTGTGTGTGTATGTATAGGTGGGTAAATAGATAGGCTTGTCGGGATCGGCATTGGTGTACATGTGGTGAGTATAGCCTGCTTTTTATATTTTGTTACAATTTGGATACAAACTATGTATGTACTGAATTATGTACATGTATTACCCGTGTACATTGTACTTTGTCCTGATGAGCCTGGCTATTTATTTTTATGCGAATTTTTTACAGATAAAATCTCATTCCAGTCACGTGGCTCCAATTGCTTCTCCTTCGGCTTCGGCTTCGGCATTTCATCTGTCAACCATTTATTTTTAGCTTGACTATTTTCCAATCCCAATATTTCTACGCATAGGTTGGCTTTGGCTGAATTGGCATATTACTCACGCTATCGACAAACAGTGCGTCTATTGGAAATCATGGCTGAACGCTAACTTTATTTTATTGCTATATGTAAAATTCACATTTCTGATACTTACTTCTATCCACATAGAACATTAAAGTAGCCTAATAAAAAAATTTCAAAAAAAGGTTTAATTAGAATTACGCTGCGGAATACATTATGAAAGATATGATACTAATTTTGAAAAAATTTCTTCGTGTGTTGGTAGTTTCAAAAATTAATAATAATATGCTGCTTCAACGACGTTTGTGTTTTTATTAGCGCCATTAGCAGACTCATGATTACCAGTTGTTTATGGGGGTTAAACGTTATTTGAATCGCACATACAGTAAGGGATCGTCCATAAATGACGTCATCATCTAGGTAAGTGGGTCCCAAAAATCTCTGCATTTAAGGCAATGTTAAAAATGTTGTCATTCTATTGTTAGGGCGTAAGGGTTTATCATAAAATCTCCATGTCATCCATGGCATCATTTATGGACGATCCCTAATCAGTTGTTTCCTATTCTTTTAATAATAAATTGTGGGCTTCTTGTTTTGTGGGCAGAAGACAGAAAATGTATCAAATCAAAATCCAAATCATCGTATATAAAGGCTGGACATGCTGATACAAATCTCAATTTTGAATTCAATTTATGTTCCCATGTTCCCACTATATGTCATTTGTTTAAATGTAATGCTAGAAAATTAATTAAAATGATTGTAAACTACATCATAGAGCAAAATACGAAATGACAGTATGTGTCGAAACAACTTCATAAATTCCATTTATTACCTGACGTTGTCATTGCCTATCATTGCCACCCTATTAAATCCCCTTTATAATGTGTCCCTCAACTTCATTTCCATTCCATGGATGCTCTGTAATGCTTTAATTTCAAAATTACACAAGAACTTATGTCGTTGTCGGCTTCCTTCAAAACACATATCACACAGTTTAAATACACAGTTACTTAAATCATTTATCACACAGATGAGCTGGCGACTCTGTAACCTGAAGTCTGAACTTATTTTCCAAGGCAGTCTTCCAAAATATTTGAAAGCTTCTCAGCATCTTCTTCCTCATCGTGTAGCTTATAGCTTACGTGCTAATGTACAAATAACAAACTCAGTATACAACAAGACTGTCACTATTATTATTACATGTCAGCAGCAGAGTTTTAATTTATTGGCTTCCCTACTATACCTATACCTATATGCAAATCTATGTAGCAAACAGTGTGTACATATCTGGTACTGCGGTACAAAAAGCAATATTAGTGTTAAATTGCCTACATTAAAAAAATTGATGTGCTCTACTGTCTACTGTATTACGTGTGTACATATTTGTTTTTTATTTTAAATCCGAAATACAATAATCGCGTTGACGTCTAATACGCACCCGCAGCCCGCTTTAGAATTTGTGGATGGTGAGATAATATAGCAACTTTTGCAATACAATACGCTACGCTATGCGGTCTACGGTACGATACCGATACAGCACAATTCACTCAACATATCAGTACAATGTAATTTTTTGCGAATGACAAAAACAGGAGAAGGGAAGCAGTGCAAAGTTATTTAAAAGGTGAACGCTCATTTAAGTGAGTTTATTTTCAGCTCGTTCAATAATAGAATTGCGTAACGTATATTGTATTATTGTGTATAGCTACTCATTTTGTATTACGTGTGCTATCTAATTAGCCTCTTTCTCTGTTTCACATTCGCCCATGGTTCTAACGCTACGGTTACGGCTACGGCTACGGCTTATTATAATTCCTATTTTTCCTATTATTATAACTACAGCTGGTTTTCGGTTTCGGTTTCGGCGCTTTCCGCTTCCCGGTTTCTCTTGTTGGTTGTAGTTTGTATTCGTTTTTTGCTTTTGGATTTCCGCGATGGAGTCGGAAGTGTATAAAGTTGATCAAGGAGAATTCTAATATTATCACAATAGTCAGTTAGTAGTTAGTATCCTTCTTGTCGGCTTCATCGGTCTACATTCTACAACACGTTCTAGTTTTTACTACTTTGCATTCTTCCTATTTGCAAACCCAGTCAGAGAATTAGAAGACCCAACCTCCAGAATTGCGGGGTAAGAATTTGCATAGCTAAAGCTCTTTTATTTTTTAAGCGTGAAAAATTGAGTGATAATAAAAATTTTATATTGTTTTTAAAAGTGTTAAATATCGTCTGTGAAGAATCAAAATGACTCATATCCATTTTTAGTTTCAAACAAAATGCATTATCTACAGAAAAAATTAAAATAACATGTTCATGAAAGCATGTAAATAGAACCTTGTACATTTTTCAAAAAACATGTACATAGAATATTTTGCACTTTTGAAAAACATGTAAATAGAATATTTTGCACTTTTCAAAAAATAGGTTAAATAGAATATTTTGCACTTTTGAAGAACATGTAAATAGAACAATTTGCTCATTTTAAAAACTCGTGATTAGCATTGTAAGCATGTTTACTGTCTTTTTTTGACATGTCTTATTTGAAATCTAGCATAAGTTGGAAATGGGTCATTTTTGTTCTTTATAGAAGATATGTAGGCAAACTGCATATTATTTCATTTTTTTATTAAACCTTTTGATCTTATTTCTTCAGATGGTGTAGTTACAGTGAATGATTTAAAAGCTCTTTAAATTTGAAGTAGAAATGTGTTTATTGGTACCGCGTAAAGGACCAGTTGAGTAGCTATTTTATTTGAAGGTTTTTAAATGTGTACTTATTACAATTCTCGAAAAAGTAATGTCGAACCCACGACCCACCTTTATAGCAGAAGTTATTGATATTTTAAATTTTGTTTCTATATGTAAGTAGGTTTAAGTAATTAATGTTACCACATTGCAAATTCTGGAGAATATAGATCTATTTAGGCAGATACTGTTACAGCAAAAATTAAAAAAACTAGTTAATAATTATTATTCTGTAATTATTTTTCTCCCCTTAGTTCACCAGCTTGTTGCAAAAAATCATCATCACAATAAAATGGTCCCCGTTAGGATGAATTTGATGACATGTAACAGCTCTCGCCGGACGGAAAGGAGCGAACCTGGATAGACAGTTTTTGTTGCGTATTGGTGGACTACGAATTACATTATTGCTAATAATATCATGACGACTATACATAAGCGATTTACAATGTTATCAGCACTGGTACTAGTAAATATGACACTAAAAGCATGATGCTTTTAGTGCTGGCTTCAAGTTATCACAAAAAACTGAGCTTTCCTCTGACATGTTAGCGTTAGCAGAGAATAATTCTCTGCTGCGTTATTTTATCTTTTTTCTTATTTGCTACGTATAATCGTACTTATTTTTATTAGCACACGGATTATTGTATTACTTAATCAAAACACATCAATTTAAAGCAGCAGAGAGGGGCGATGTGCGAAC
>JAQFZE010001862.1:0-16304 GCA_034695245.1 Dicyrtomina saundersi | reverse complement strand
ATACAGTGTGTGCCTAAAGGTTAAACTAGTAGTACCAAGTAACGCAAGCAGTGTATTCCAGTTACTTTGGTGTTCTGTACTACTTAAAAGTAGCCTGATTTTTTTTTAAAAAAGGTCTTTTTGAAGTCATAAATCTATAAACTATTACCATTATTTTGTTATCTAAAAAATTGTCTCACCAGAGAATTCACACTTGGAGAAAAGTAACCTAGGTACATAAATCACAGTGAGCTTAACCTTTTGGGGCATACTGTACACACGGTACATAAGTAACATAGGTAAATTTTCAATTCCAACAAATTATTTTTCAATGATCACGTATACATATTCCGCATACGACTACACACAGCTTTAAACTACAGATACTGCTTTGTCATGCGATCGTATTTGAGTTTTATTATTAAGTTACATTATTAATTTCTATACTGTGTATCTCTAGTATGCCGTGATATGTTGAGAAAATAAACAACGACAAATAATATGATAGAACCCAACATGCCTTCCCGGCACGGCACCTGACAAAATCCTAGAAGTATGCGTCATATCTTGGTTTTTCTACAGGTTTATTTTTAAAAAGAAAAATATTTCATGTCGAGTCTGCATTCAACACGAATTTAATTAAATCTTCTAAAAATCTGGAACTATTGTTAAAAAATGTGTGAATTGAATATTGAGTTGATGTAAAGATTTTTCTAATGTAAATTTTTGGCAAGACTTCCTGGAAAAAAAATGTGTTAAACTATAGTACATATTGAGTAATTATCTGTGGGAATACATAATAAGCAAATATGTAAGTATGTCGTTCGTCGTACTTACCCATGACGTAGGCAATAGCAATAACAAAAGTAAGTGTGACGTTCAAGTTATATACATAGTTAGTAGTCAGTCAGTCAGTCAGTCAGTCGCTTCTTCGATTCATAAGTAAATTGTAACTTTCATTATCAAGCATTGCATAGCCAACTTTCAACATTAGAAACCAAAGTATGTATATGTATGTATTATGTATATATTTACATTAAGTTTACCATCGTTACTATTAGTTTAGCTTACAATTAGTCATTTTTGGCTGCGTTTACTTATGGTCAGCAAAAAATATTAGCATGTAATACCAGCCCAGCCAGCGGCAAATCATTGCATGGCATTAATTTGTTCAGTGATAATGGTAAAATCTACAAATAAAGTAAGCATATAAGCTTCCCATAATCATACTCAAACTGAAATGTACAAAAACACCTGGAATATTATGTAAATAATTTTTAATCTTCAAAAATAAATAAAAAAACTACATTTCAGAAAATTGCGCATTGTAATAATTGTAAGCTGTCTGTGAAGTTTAATCAAAAGCAAATCGATTTTTGCAGGTGGAAATACATATTTAGGTACCTATACCTACTTGTATAAGGCATTTTAAAAATCATGAAAAATAATTCAACTATCAATTTCAATTTCGATCGTCACTTTTTTATGTATCCATCTCAATTATATTTACATAAATATTGAGTACACTTACACCTAGACCTAATTACATGTGAATAGATGTCAAAACCCGACGCTAGCTAGCGATAGTGAGCACTATTAGGACACAAGAAAAAACTTTCAAAAATAATAATATAATAAATGAGTAGCAGACAAGTGTCAAAACTTTCATCTCCATCTTGTCTTCGTCTTGAGACTACTACTTTAGGACTATGTAGAGTCGCAGTGCACAGGCAAATAGCGATGGTAATGGAATAATAGCATGGTAGTGATAGGAAACTCTGATCAAATGATTGTGGTTCTTTTGTGAGTTGAACTCTTACATAGCATAATATATTGTTATTTTGTAGGACGCTGTTTGGACAGAAGTATACAGAGTCTCAGAGTATTAATCAGATTACACACTCACAATAATGAATTTAATATTCTTGATTACATTAATCTCCGACCAATGCTCGTAAGATAGAGAAAGGTAAACATGTTTATTTAAATAGTCTCTATAACCTTGTCCTCTGAAATGATCAAAGTTAACTGATTTAACAAAGAGTACGTGTGCGTCTAGTATTGTAATTGTAGTGTAGGTAGGTACTTATTTTTTATTCCATGACATACCTATACATATATATTCCCGTTCCGTGTATACCTATAAACTCCCAACATTTTCATACTCCTTACACTACGAATATACCTATACAGGCACCCTAATAATCCTATTTAATCGTTCGTGTCAGTGTAATTTGTATGTACATTATTAACTACCTACATACATAAGGTTCCCATATGCACAATTACTTAAATGACATGAGGCTGGCGCAGACAGCACAGCAGCCGTCGCTACTGCGACATCATGTTTAAATTGAAGGGGAAGTAACGAGCTGAATGAATAAAATGTGAATTAATCTCAAGTCTGTACAACATTTGTTCAATTAAGAATAATTATTACTACTACTACTAGTAGGTACTACATAATATAAAAAATGTGAGCAGAAATAAATGTACCACATACTGTACAATAACACACACACAGCATGTCTTGAGATAGGGAAAAACGAAAAAGGGTTAAAACTGAATCCAGCCAAAACTCATCATTACTAAATTATATTATGCAGTTTAGTGTGAAAAAACGTTTTGTAAATAAAATTGCCTCCAGGCTTGCGTTTCAAAGGGATTCTCATGGCTTATTTTAGCATTCGGCTATTTTACAATTTTTCATGCAGCTGCTGTCCCTCCTGTCTTAAATGGCAATATTATGTATTTTCTTTACTTTATTTGATTCTCTCGTGTCTAGTGGAAACGAAAATGCATTTCGTGTCAGTGCCTATTGTTGGTGGTCAGTTGGCTGAATATTTTAAGTTATAATACCTACCTATACCCAGAATAATGACGAATGCTTTGAGGGCAAAATAAGAATAAGAAAGAAGCATTCAATTAAATAATTTGCATTTCTAAGGCTAAGGCCAAGGCATGGAACCTCCTATTTGCTTCTAATTTATTACATAATAAATAAAAGGAAAGATTGCATGTCGATACATTTCCTTTCATAAGGTATATTCCTACCGCAACTAGTATGTAGTTTCTCTAAACAATTATTTGAAACTACGGAGACGGAGACGGAGGGTGGAAGGTTGGTATTCCTAAATTATGTAATACATACATATATGTATATCAAACATATTGCCCAAGCCCAGAGGATGATTTAATAATATATCCCAAGAAGTAACCACCTCTGAATATTGAATCCCAGTACCAGTCCAGTATCAGCCCCAGTACCAGTACCAGCAACAGCACCAGCACCAGTACGAGTCACGTAAATTACCCCATCGTCAGAGATGATGGGAAATAACTCAAATTTTTTTTCTGGGGTTGAGAGGTATATTATAAAAGATGGAAGTGCAAAGTTTTTGTGTGTGTAGACAATAATAACTGAAGAATATGTCGTGGTGGTCGTACAATAAGGTAAAAGGTAAGTGACTATTATGCACACGTAATGCTCATGAGGTAACTCCTGCCTCCACGTTTAGTTAGAACGTGATCCTTATGAATGTAAATTATTACTAAAAATATCATAGAAGTGGCAGTTAGTATGTTTGTAAATAGTAATTTTTATTCCATTATTTCCGTACATCAAAACTGCATGAACATGATGTCCTAACACACGGCGTACAGAAGTACAGGATACAATAAGAGACCATCATATATTGTTACATGCACACTCAAAGGCAAGTCTGTAGGGGCAGGGGCAGGGGTACATAAGTACATATTACTCTTGCACACGAACTAAATCCAAAACCAAAGACTAAAGACCAACCAAACCCATAACATAACAATTAATAATTATTTTCAAGGTCGCCATCGTTTTCTTTATTGCTACTGCTATAATTACAATAGCCATTACAAATAAAGCCAGGTTTAAGACAAGTGAGAGTGTATAATAATTTAAACTCTATAAGACGTAATATCACTAATAGAATAATAATTACGTCTTCCTCCTTATACACTTACAAATGAATGTATATATATACATTATAATTTAGGAAACTTCAATGGATCACATATGTAAATTTCTCCTCCAACAAGACAAACTCGCGCTGCCAAAAAGACAAGGAACACAACATTTTAATTCTCTAAAGGGCCTCACACTCACACGCTGTCACAAAACCACAACCACAACTTATAACTCCCATTAAAAAATTATTTAGTCTTATAATTATTTGATCGCCAAACCAAAATTCCAAATCCCCATTCAACTACTTAAGTAGAGGGCAAATGTTTTTTTCCAGCTGAAATTTTTGGAAGTTATGGCACTGCCTAAACTTGAAGAGACGAGTCGAGTGTGGTGGAATTTTATGAGTAATATGTAAGTACAATTTAGAATGAACAAAACAATACACACCTGACGTGAGTCCTGCATGACATTCGAATATTATTTTATTGCGCAATTAAACGACATACCAATACTTTTAAATGGATTATTTGATTTTTTTTAAAGCTGTAAGTCATTGTTCATTGGGCTCTCAGAGTCCTATATGTTTGTATGTAATTATAGATTACGGCTTCATAAGTGAGGTCAAAGAAGTTCACACCTTCGCATTTCCTTCAAACTTTAATAACATTAATAATAAAACAACTAAACAACTGCTTAGCTCCAGCTTTCCTATATCCACCCATCAGCAAGTAGATACATTAGTGCTAACACACATGGTACAAATTTAAATTATTATATAAGAAACTTCATTCATTTTTTTAGACAGTCGCTAGCAACCCTCAACCTCAACCAGTGAGTGAGTCCTATCAGTACTTTTAGCCCTATAGCTCAACGCTTACCGTATAATTAACTCTGCGCTACCTTCACTGGAACGTTTAGTTATATATATAGTACGTTAAAAAACGATTACATCTCTTAGATAAATGTACCTGCATATATAATTACTTTTGTTGGTAGACTGAAGATTGCCTGGAAACAGATGGAAGAATACTTATGGGATTGGTACTGGTTTGGTATTAATTTATTATTGCCTTCTTGATCCACTCACTCAATTTGATGAGATGCAAATGTTCGCTTTCACTTTTATTTGATATATTCTAATATTCATTTCATGCCGATGCCGATGCCGATACCGATGCCGAATGAGCCTCAGTCACTCGACGTCACAGTATGTTCCACAGGGTTGATATACTTACTATACGAAGCGAACTTTACAAAACAAGAATCTATGACCACCAACCAACCACCTGATTCATTGATAGTCGCAGAGTAATCGCGATTCATGGGAGATTACGAAGCAGTTTCATTCATTCATTCATTCATTGTTCAGAATTTTATTATCTTTCCATATAATATCAGTCTCGATCTGGAATCAGCTAACTTATTCTTACGACGATGATGGGAGTGATCAACATCGAAATCAAAATCACGCAGATCATTATATTAAAAGTGCATTGCTGAAAGCAATTCATGGCATGCAACATAATTAGCCAGCCGTCATGTCAGCTGCACAGCATTTTTTTTTAAATTTCTTTTAAACTAAATTTCAAAGATCTCAGTAATAAACTTATATGGAGGATGATGCTGTTCCTGGAAAGCACCTGGTAAACTGTACAGAATACATAAATAAAAATAAACATGTAAATGATTGTAATAATAATTATCAGTAATCCCTTTGTCCAAACTGTGTGGATTTTCGTGTTGAAAAGAGGTGTTTTCCCCAACAAGTTGCGTCATTGAATCGGCAGACAAACTGGATGTGTATTCTGAATCTGAATGCGCAATGTTACATCTTATTGTTATGATCTTGTTAGGTTACTCCCATTACTATTGGTCTGACCGAAAGTAACTATATACCTAGGTACCTCAAACATGTTCATCCTCGATCAAAGCATTTAATCAAGGGAGGTCAAAAAATGCAAATGGCTGCATAATATCAATAATTAATAATCATTTTTATGACAGGACTTTATAAGACTTAATTGGATTAGTTTTACACATGAAAGTACCTGTACTTCCACCTGTGCTTCTGGTTAACACCTTCTCGAGCAGATGTATTCATGACTTTACTGTGGATTATGTCACAAAATATACGATACGTATACGTTTACAGTATTCGTTGAAATTGAAATTGAAAATAAAACTCATAACAGGAATCGGAAGTTCCCCACCAATTCAAATAACCGATGCGACACTCCTTGTCGTATTGGTGTTAAGGTTGCATCTTGCATCGTTGTGAGTGCATATTGTTTAGCAGGAAAATCAGAGCTTGTCTCTCTGTTATTAGAATTGACAATAAAGCCATTAGATTAACATTACTTCTCTATTCTAGAGCTATACATGAAGAATAAAGGCAGGTTCGTGACCCCAATATATTATAATTATAAGCTCCCCGTTTGGCAAAATATAACTGTAGTGCGCAATTTAAAATTTTTAAATAGAGTCTTTTATGTCATCCCATTTTGAATTGATACATATATTTAAAAAAAAGGTACGCAGTATAATCACTAAGTAATTATCCTATATCCTAATCCTAAGAATTCAGTACCTACACACCGAAGGCGAAGTGGATAACGGGGGTAACCCATCCACCTCGTAACACCATATATATGTAATGGAATTAATAGAAAATGTCAATCTTTTAATTCAATATAGATCACTATATGGTATTATCATCCCTGCCTAATAACGGTCTCTAAACTATTTTGCAGTTCTTTACTGGAATATTAATTGAGGATATGGTGGTGATGGAGTTAAAAAATCCTCCTCTATCTGATTTTTCCTATTAAACTCAAAACCTATATCAAATTGAATTTAGGCCACATAACCCAGGATACTCCACTCTCAATTCTCAATACAATTACATTACTTTCCACTAATCGACATCTAACTATCCTTATCATTCAATATAATATATAAGCTGTGTTCTTGATACTGACAGCCTTGTATTCATCGTCATAATTAGTTTTGTATAGCCGTCCCAAAAAACCCAAACCAAACCCAACCACATCCCTTCAAACCGCAATATAATCTGTTCCTCCAATTGTTTTACTTGTACAGCACAGCGCACATAGCACTATGCGTGCCCAAATGGTTTCACTTTAAATTGTGTTCAAATATACAGCAATCATTTTTTTTATAGATGCAACGTTTTCATTTTTAATCACAACGTGTGTGTGTGTGCTTACCTTTGTTAGAAGTTCAGTGTTACCATTTTCCAATCGCATATCTACTAAGTACATCAAATCCATGCCTTTGGCTCTTAGCTCGTTGGCTCACTATAGTCAGTTGACTACAATAAATGTTAATAAAATAACATGTTGTAATCCAAACCATAAAACATGTCACTCAGATGAATTCTTGCGCTTACTGTGATGTACACAATATTTATACACAGTTGACTCAAAATGGAATTTAAATGACTTGTACATTTCCTATATAAACTCTGTTAACGTTAACCAGTTAACCTACCTCTCTGACTGTTGTAAATTGTAAATTTTTAGTAAAGTCGACTGCATACTAATTTAAAATTGAAGCGCGCTGTTCCTGTGTATTGTAATTACTGCTCTACCTGTGCTGACTGACTAGTCCTGTAGTGAGCATAATGTAAATGTAAAGCAAACGTCCCTTTTGTACGGTACTAAAAATGTATGCCTATTTATTTGTCGCTTTAACTTTATTTATTCCGATTCGAATTGGAATTACAGTGAATGAAAGCTGCAGAGTTTAGAATTGATTTATCATACGATGTCGAGTCGAGTAGTAGCGACACAGAAGACAGAACCACCTCCATACCTCTCATCCCTCATCCCTCGTCATCATCATCATCCTGCATCCGTAATCCGTATGTGCATTAAATTATTCTAATTTATGCAGTCAGAGTTATTGAGTCTCGATAAACAGTTCCACTTGAAAATACATACAGATAAGATAGAAATCATATATTGTAATCAGTACAGCTATATATATTCTACATTATACATTATTTAGATTCTGAGGGGTGCATACTTAGGAGGCAGAAAGTGTGGCATAGTATTAAAAAGTACGGTGGAACAACGGTGTGGAAGCGTTCACCATGAGATAAAAAAATTATTATAAGATGACATTCCCTCAATAAGTGAGTGTGTGAGGCTAAAGGATAAGTAACTAGGAAACCAAAAAGCAAGTGATCATATAGGAGTTAAATGCTACAAGAATACTTCCATCAATCCATAAAGTGCCATTCCAAAGGATATAGATACCCTCTGGTGGGTGCCTTTAGTTGCTCATTCACTGCGGGGCCAAAGTGGACCTGTGGTTGTTGTGGGTGTCTTTATTGTGGACGTGATGAGATCTGTATGCGTTGAAAAACTGTTGACTGAAGTTGTAGTTGTAGCAGCCATCCGAGAGTCTCTTGATGTTATATCTCCATATCAGTATTTACACTACTACAGCAACAATAACTATGAGGCACTACTATGAAAAACAAGACAGACTTACAGCTGAGGTCATTTCATTTGCTCAATGTCAATAAAAATCTTGCTCCAAGTTCTCCACAACAACCCTTTCTGACAATAACAATCCGTCCAACAACTTCCCTTCTTCCCTACGAGTAGGTACTTAGTCGCTCTCCTATTATCCTACTGACTCACTCAAAAAGCCCCTCCAATTGCAGTACTAACAGTTAGACGCATCGAATATTCTACAGTCATACGGACAAGAAGCGAAATGTCTTGAGCTCCTGGGACTCAGCTATCATAGTGCATTCGAATTTCGAATTCCTTTATAGTTTCTATAGTTTTTAGACAGCAGGCAGACAAGTGTGTAGTAATACACATTCTACATTATAGAGTGTCAATTTAATTTAGTTAATTAAAAAGATTCCCTCTCGGAATTTGGAATCAATCATCGTACTCGTGTCTTTGGAAAAGCTTTTAAAAATCTCACAGTTTTGTTCTGAACACATTAAACCCTCCCACATTCTCAGTCATTATTGACTCCTCTTCATTCTCATATTTCTCACTAATCTTGAAGTCCACATTTTTCTGAAGGTATTTTTCCACATTTCTGCAAAACTGGTGGGTAGATATTGAAACTATGTATAGTGGTTTTTTTCTCTTGTAAACTTAAGTAATTGTGAAGAAGCAGGTGACATTATTTTCTTGACGCTTCTTTTTCTATCAGTTTAATTTGAGTCAAATATATAGGTAGGGCAGGATATGTTAAAATACATTCTTAAAGTAAGTAAGTGAGTTGAAAAAAAAATAATTAGTTCAAGGTTTCTGGAGCCATCTTTCCTTGCCTGCCAGTAAAGTTGTTATTATATAACTCCATAAATTCTCTGTATTTTTGACGCTAATTGCATGTTTTGAACATCATATAGATTTCCTATCATTATTTGATTATACTCTCTACTTGGATACTTGGCATATTAAAGGTTACGTAAATCGTTGAGAAAAACTATATAAATTGTTACTATACTAATTGTATGACTGGATACTGGATCTAATATAAAGATATAGTTCGTGCAGTATAGATCGTGATTGTGGCTGGAAAGAAAATCTGAGAAGGAAAATCACCGCATGTGTGTATTATTATTCCCAGTATCCCAGAGTCCCCGAGTTCCACAGATTTTTACTACAGATTCATTAGCTTGTGTTTTCCCACGACACGACTACGAAGAACCAACAGAGAAAAGAGCAGAGCAGCACAGCAACTATAACCGTCTCATCGTGCACCACCACTTTTTTTTTTCAAAATTATAATAATCCCATCGAAAGCTCTCGAGAGTTATGATTAATTCCCCTCTACTATACACTGCATTACAAAATGACATGAGTATGTATTTGACTATGATATGAACAATAGGATTTGTACACAAATTATTAATGTGAACATTGCCAATTGAGAAAATAAAGTTGTAAAAACATATTTACGCTGGCGCGAAAAAAAAACAACTAGTAATGATAATAAGTAAGGAGTTATAATAGTTTATATATAAAGCGGAGCCTATACTGTCAGTACCGGCACTTCTTCTCACAATACACTCATAAGAACAACAACATTCTATTTTTTCCACAGGCAGCAGATGCCAAAAGTACAACGCAAAATAAAGGACAAAACAAATTAGCTTTTACAAAAAAAAAATAAATAAAGTTTCTGTAAAGCATAATATAATATAATACAAAAATACAAAGTGTTGCCCTGCAGCAAATCGCTATATATATATATATGTCTGTGTGTTAGTGCTCGCTCGAATAAAAATAATATTATTAGTTCTACTTATACTTAGTCGTAATATAAAGATTTGGTGTGTACAAGATTAATTATTTCGTGTGCTTCATTTGAGATTTGTAAAACCAGTTTGTGGACTTTTGTGTGTGTATGGTGCGGTGCTTCCAAAGATTTTTGTTTATTTGTCCAAATCCAAATGTACTTCACAACTTGTAAGCGTAGTTCAACTTTAGTGCAATCTTTTGCATTAGTAACTGTCTTCTTGTTTTTGATCCTTATAAATCCTGGCATTACAATTAAAATCCATGGAGGTAGAATTTCACGGAGCTCTCATCGACTTCATAATTCGGACTCGGACTCGGATCGACATCATACACATGGTCTGGACTCCTTCTCAGTGCCACGTGTTGGAGCATTTGTCAAAAATTTTAAGGGGGAAACTGTGAGAGTTATTAAGGAAGTGTCCAATTCATATGTTGTGCTTCCACATCTACAAGTTGGAGATCATCTCTGGGAAGATTTTTCGATTCAGTTAAAATGCAGCTTTCATCAACCCATACAGTGGGTTTATGACGGGCAAGGGGTGCGTCCTTTTATTTCCTATAAATAATTCGGACACTTTGTGTGACAGATTTGTTATTAGTTTAAAAGCGACAATAATTACATAACATTTTTACTACTTACAGAACAAGATGCAAAAAAAAATTATTAAATATTACATAAATAATTTAACGCCCCTATCAAAATTTAATGCTAATTGAAAATAAATTCATAAGTAATAATAAATGAGTAATTATTTCAGGCTCCAATTGTGAAAACTGACACGTATCGAAATTCTCCAGACTTTAAGAATATCTCCAGCTACCGATATGGGGCAACTGTCAAGCTTTCCTTTACGCACTACAAACAGACCGGAAGGTACATTTGTCAAAGCATAGGGAATCCCGAAATACAGTCTTCACTCTTTGCCTTCGTACCAGGTATTCTTTCCTTTTAACATTTTCCCTCGGTCCACATTATTGACCCGTTCAAATATTACTACAATATCTTTTTCCAAGTTTTCGTTTTCAGTTTTATTAGTTTTCTCGTTTTCTGTCTAAAGATGAGATTTAGCTATTTCCATTTGCTTTTGGAGAAGTTGCCGGTTTTTATTAATTTAATTATCATTATTGTTCCAAATTAAGCGATAATTATTCTCCTATGAGTGATTTGTGAAGCTACAATGTGTATTGTTTTTTTTGGAAGAAGTTAATTACTTTATTTGGAAAATCCGTCAAAGGTGAGAGTGATGCAGCAAAAATATTTCAAGTTTATATTTTTTTGCTTGTTTGTGTTTGAGCGTCATTAGGCGAAAAGATATTTGTGAGCAATGACGAGACGGAAGAGAATCATCAGTCAAATTCAACCACCGTGTCAACATCAACAATCACAATTCATGGGGATGCACTCAGTCAATGGATTCGACTTCCTTGTTCAGTCTCCAACCCTAATGTTTCCGTCCAGCTCTTCAAAGTAAGTTCAACTTCAATTTGCTGCGTGCGTAAATTATTCGTGACACAGTTAACGCTTTTGAGTTGTTGATAAGCACGAAATCTACACATATTTACAACTTGAAATGCTTGTACGTGTAGCTCGTAATAAGGAGTAAGGTAATTTGTATATGTCATAATAATTGTAGGGAAGCTACTTTTTTTTTACAATACGCAGTGTGTATTATATGCTATAATGCTTATATAAAGAAAACGCACACACGATCGAAATAATCTCACCCTCTAAAATTTTAAGTCCCTATATATGTATAAATATAAAGATAAAATCAACAATCCACATGTGCCTCTCAGAAAATTTAACGTGTACCATATACAATAACAAATAAAATACACAGCAAATGCTGCGGACCGTATCACCATATTTACCTTTTCCTTTTACGATTCTATCATCGCCGCATTATTGTGCCTTATGAAATTTGTTTCGAGCATCAACAAATAGTATATTCTGAGGATGACACCGTGTTATTTTTATCATGTTGCTATTGTTATGTTTTCAGGATGGCCACCAAATACATTTATCGAGGAAGAGAGTGTACTTTGATCCTCAATTTGGATTTGACATTAACAAAGACGCTCTTAAATCTCCTTGGGGGAAGTATATATGTTACGAGCAACATTTAAATGAAAGTCTAAGTATTCAAGTAGAAGCACCCCAGTGTGAGTCCCAAATTTATGAGTGATCAATTTTTTCCAGTATTTTGGTTTTAAACATATTTGTTGTCGTATTCAAATTTTCCACAGATGTTTTACAGGAGGATGCTTTTCAAATACAAGAAGAAAATAAGGTTTTCAGCTACAGTGAAAATGAAGGTGAGCATCGAAATTAGGATAATTATTTTAATTACAGATTTACTGGTCACTTTACACGTCTACTTACTACTTACTTATTATTAAATGTCATGTTTTATATTTTTACTAAACACAGATGAGCCGAAAAATGTCCACTTAAAATTTCATCATGACAAGAGGAAGAACATCCTTGCTTGCTGCGCTTTTGATGTCCAAGGAAACCGATTGAACGCCTACCCTGTCATGAAATATTTATCCTGTGACTCCATTAGCGAGTGCCAGATGTTAGAAAGACGGCTGGAGGCAATGAAATGCTCTGCAAGAAGCTCGTGTGAAGGCAAGAAAATGAAAAGAAACTGTATTGGCTATGAATTAACTGATTTCAATGATGCAGGAATTATCCAGTGTGCTCTTGGGGAAAATATTAGTGAGCATTACAAGTTTTCCAAAGTTGCAGACACCGTCAGTAAGTGGACAGACTTTAAAATTTGACTAAAAAAATATTCAAAGTTAAGTTTATTTCTTACTTCCTATAATTACCGTCAAATATTGGAGACATGTAAAGTATTGACATTATATTCATTTAATCCAGTTACTAAATTTGATGTCATACCCCAAACGGAGGATATTTTAAGCATGGCTGTAGAGGATTCAAAAACACCTCACAAGAAGGTATTCACATGCCTGGCAAACTCGTTTTTTTTCTCTCACGGAATTAAGTGGGCATTTCAAAAGGAATCTCATCCAGTACAATTTTTAGATGAAGGTAAATACATTTTTATTGAATTTAGAGATCTTTTTTAAATTTTCAGTGTCTAAAATGCAAAAATTAATAAAAAATCTTTATGAAACTCTAATTTCATATTTACAATATTGTTTACATAGATTACCCATCCAAGATCTCAATTGAATTGGGTCCGGAAGAAGCCACTAGAGTTTTTTGTTTTGCCCCAATATGGAATTCTAACGAGTGGAGAAATGTTTCTGTGCTTTACACAGAGTCGTAGCCTGTAGCCTATAATATTTATTATGTTACAGCTCGTTTTAAATCTATCAAAAATCAAAATACATTCGATCCCCAAAATTTTTTATGAAAACGTAGGTATTTTGCCATATGTTTTTTAAATACAATATTAATGAAAATTCTCCCACAGCATCGGATCTTACAAAAAATTATTGTAGAGAGTTTACTTTATACTGTTAAAAAACAGGACGGTATTATAATTAACTGACATCACCGTTCGTGATATATCGCTAAAAATACCGATTAACTGTAGTGTATCAATAATAGCTATATTTACCATGCTCGTGACAGTATCCATATCACATCCGAATCCAACACTTCAGCATACTAAAATACTAACTGAACTCTACAATATTATGAAAAAAAGAAGACAGATGAAACTGACATTCTTTCGAAGTATTTGTACCTAATAACTATAGATTATGAGATTATGTGTAATATTTTGAACTGCGTAAAATGCTTCACCATCATGAATGTACTTACCTACCTATTAAAACAATACCTACCTGCGTTTAGTACGTTACAAAAATAATAGTAATAAAAAAATAATAATAATTTATACACGTCGTGTTGAAATTGTAATATAGGAAAATAGAAACAGATCTATTGTTATTAACAAGAGACAAGTTGTTAGTTTTAAGTTAAACTTTTGTATTAAATAAAAACAAATTTCGTGAAGTAATAATTATTATAACTTTGTAAATTCAAGATTTACTTATTGACCCTTGCATTGACTTATTAAATAAACACATGTATTTTAAAATATTCTGCCGCTCTGCATGCTAACTGTTAGTAGAAGTAGAAGGATAATCTCAACTAATCACAATCGGGGTATGAGTGTGTGAGTGAAGAATCAAAATGACCCATACATCCAATTTAAGCTAGAATTAAAATGGGTGATACTTTAGTGCTGCATTGAGATTTTGCTTTTTGGCAATGACGAAATTATTTGTTTTAGCAATGATATATATTTTTTTAGGCAATGATATTTACATATTTTTTCTGGCAATCATATATTTACAGCTATTTTATGGAGACCATACTTTTTGTAGCATTCAAACCAAAATATTAGAATAATGTATTCATGAGTTCTTGGGTAGTGATTGTAAATAGAAAACTATTTACATTCGTGGATGACGTCAAGCCGTCAAGCACTGATAAGGTGAGTTGTAAATAATTAAATAATAAATAAATAAATAAATAATTCTGTTGCAAGAGAAAAAAAGAAGACACCAGACAGTGGGATGAGTATAAGAGAGCTAAAGGAGCGGGTGGAGCAAAACTCTAGTTTGCCAGATGATGAAAATATTGCTTATGTTGTTAGTAGTGTACTACCAGAACTACCAAGTAATAAGAACGATACGCATCTGCGTATTTTTTTGACTACCAAATTGCTTCTTGAATGTGTGATGTTGACAAAATGTGTCATGTGCGATGTGACATACAAGTTAAATTATCAGGGGTACCCCAACCCTATGATTGTAGTTGGGGTCAGTGGTTAACGTTCAACATATTTTTGGCCCGAATAAAAGATCTGCTTCACACCTATTCATGTGTCGAGGAAGGCCAGCCAAAGTTATTGTTGGAAGGTCCAAGGCCCACTCGCAGCCTAGTTGTTCTCAAACTTCAAAACCAAAATATGTATATAAAATAAATATTTAAAAAATAATTTTCATTGCCAATTATTAAAATAAAATTGATAAAAGTAAATATCATTGCCAATTAAAATAATTTTATGTTGGGCCACTTGAATTAAATATTTTACTGCTAATACAAGTACTGATTCAAAATAAATAAATCATTGCCGATTAAAGTAAAATCAAAACCAAATAGAGTAACCTCATTGAACGAAAAAGATTTACCCAATTAAAATGAGCTATGTCAAAAAACATTAAATGCGATAGAGGTGTAAAATGTAAAATTACAAGTTTTTAAAAAGTGCAAAATATTCTATTTACATGTTTTGTGAAAAGTGCAAAATATTCTATTTATATATTTTTGGAAAATGTAAAATACTCTAGCATCATATTTCTGAAAATTGCAAAATATTCTATTTACATGTTTTTTGGAAAGTGTAAAATATTCTATTTGCATGTTTTTGAAAAGTCCTAAATATTCATTTCTGAAAAGTGCATAATATTCTATTCAGTACATGTTCTTGAAAATTGCAAAATATTCTATTTAAATGTGCAAAATCCACCCCTATCGTTCAATTGTATTAAATAGTAATGCAATTATTTGTTTTGTGCCTGCATATTTAAACTGAAGCATCAACGGGATTGGACCATTGCATTCACTGAGAACGTGACGAACATCATTTTCTATTTAGTAGTAGTCGAGAAATTGATTTTGGGAATGTTACGTAGGGAACAGCGCGAACGCAGTCCCCCACTACCAAAAATAACGCACTCGAGTTATCCACGTTTGGGATAATCGCAGGAGTCATCCCGACCGTAGTGCAAATGCAATGGAAAGAACACATCCTGGGAAAACGGCCTTCGTGATCATCGTACCTCTTGTGCCAGGAAAAAGCCAATTGGTTTTTTCATGATTTTTTAACAAACGCCAACTGCTCGCAACGAACGGCAAGAGATCCCATCACAATTTTCTCCGAAATGATCTGCGATTAAGCTAAAATTAAATGCTTTTATCTGTTTTAAAATATACTAACGCGTCTGTTGGCATTTTTAATAAAGTAGTATTTTTTGGAAATTCTATTAAAATTTGAGCCAAACGAGAAGGGAATGTAAGCTCCCCTCCACACCAT
>JAQFZE010001861.1:0-16316 GCA_034695245.1 Dicyrtomina saundersi | reverse complement strand
ACAACGTAGCGTAGTAATATTTAAATAAATATAAATACTAGCGATTTATTCAACAGTTTCACTTTTCATCATATTTTCGCAATATCAGGAGAATTTCAGGTCGGAGGAAAGCAATGACGTCTGTCACCCTCCAAGCCTCAATCAGATCTATCTATATTTTCTGTCGTTTAGTCAATCGTTCATTGCTATTTCCTCCTTCCCTATGCTTCATCATTACAATTCATCAGATTGTACTTAAATTTCACTATTCATCAAAAATTAAATCAATAACTTGTTGATTTTAAATTATTCAAATTCAACAATAAATGTTGAATAATTCTTCCTTCGTTTCTCTTGTAACACGGGTCTGCAATATAGTCAGGGGCTAGGTGGTAAAAAATTCAATTGGCCTTGGTGCGATCTATTTGAGAAAATACGGTACTAAAAAATTCAAATGCAGATAGATACAGAGAGCTTTAATGATGTAACTATATAATTAATATGCTAATGAGCTAACAAACTGAGTGTTCTACGTATATGATAGGTACATAATAGGTATTAACATGTAGGTCGTGTAAGTTGTGATATTCCTGCATGCTCCGTTATTTTTCTAGTTTCTAGTATTATAGAATTCTAGACTATTCCGCGTATTATGATTGTGCGATGTTTGAAGAGAAGGGTTACATATTATGTACATCTAACTCTATTTACGTAAACTATGTATATAGGTGCCTATACCTACAATGATACACGCCATACTAATTTTAGCTTTTTAGATGCTGAGCTTTAGCTCATTGTCTGTCGTACGCTACAGGTCACAGTTTTGACCTCATCTTCTTCAAATAACTTTTAATCGCTCATAAAAGCGCCCGCGCAGTACCGTTACTGTATAGTTTTTGGGCAAGATCGCATGAATAGTTTTTTGCACAGTTAGCAGTTAACTGGAGCAACTTTCAATATTTCTTCAACGATTTTTTGCCCTCAATCAAAAACCGCTGTTGAAATTACATAGTGTGCATACTTACCTTCTTTTCCCGCCGATAGTTCCTTAGTACTCCTTTCTACCCTTGACAGGTATAATACTTGGGATGCAGGATCGTTTGAATTGACGAAGCTGCTGGTGTTCCACCAAAACCAAATCAGACTTCACTTACACCTACAACTCAGTATTCAAATTAAATGAAATGAATTAAATGAATGAGGAGTCGGTATTGTGAACTTCAAATCCTGCTCGGTGCTACAGGTACACAATAATTTATAAAAAATGTATAAACTACCCTAGGCAGAGTTAATTTTGCACTAACGTTAATGTTCATGAATTTATTTTGTATTTAGTTGGAAGGAATGTTTAAACGTGAAAAACGAATTTAGCTTTGTTTTTGCTTTTATTTATGCATTTATTTTTGTAAACTTTCAGCTTATGATTCATTCATCTACCGTGCTATTTAAGAGTGGAAACTTGTAAACATATGGCAGTATGTATGGCTTACAAAATGCCGGTGAGAATGGCAAAAAATCGAGTTAAACCCGCGGATGAAATTTACGATCGAGTTGTAATGCAGGTTTCCGTATTTTGCAGTCAACCCGTTGCGCGTCGGGTTTGTTAAAGTGAGTAGAGTTAAAAGTAAAAGAATTTGGCCAATTGGAATTTATAAATGTATGTATCGAATATATAGTGAAACATGCCACGCACTGAATAACTGAAGTCATGATTAATGAATAAAAGTTAGGTATACTTATTTGTTTTGTATGTATATTTATGTGGGTCGGTACATTTAGTTATATTGATTTTATTTTGCTTTTAGGTTCTCTTCGAAATGAAACGTTATGATACTACCCCAAATGCAATAACTTATAGTTTCTACAATAAAGCAGTATTGGAAGCTTAGTGGCTCTCAGATGTTTCAAACTCAAGTCAGTTATTGTGGAAGAATTTACGGAATGTAATTATTGGTGTGACTTAATTCCGTGCAACTGGACGCCAGTACAGTTTAAAAAGTCGTCGATTCTCTTAGTCCACGAATAATGTGGATCGTATCTCAACAGGAACCATTTTTCGATGCTGAGCTTAAGCATCTTATAAAATGGTCATATCCGTCCGTCCGTCCGTCTGTTGGCCGTACACTACCTGCCCCCATTTACAACTTTAAATTTTTTTCAAAATATTTTAACAAAATGTCATGAACATAAATATACAGGTGATATTCAGGGATCGTCCATAAATGACGTACTTAGAATATCATAGTTTTAAGTACCCCCATTTACAACTTTAAATTTTTTTTCAAAATATTTTAACTTCTTATTATGAACATAAATATACAGATGATAGATGTTAAGGAATCGTCCATAAATGACGTCCTTTAAATATAGTTTTAAGTACCCCCATTTCCAACTTTAATATTTTTTTCAACCTATTTGAACTACATGTCATAAACATACATACCTATACAGGTTGTAGATATTCAGGGATCGTCCATATAGACGTCCTCCGAATATTGTAGTTTTAACTACCCCCATTTCAAGCTTTGAATTTTTTTCCAACCTACATGTCATGCTAATACGTATTCTGGTACGACTCCCAATCGTACAATACGAATTTCTACTATTCGTAACCGTACTGCTTGCACCCGTGCGACTCGTATTTATACCACTGGCGTTCAGCCCACGCGTAACAAGAATTGTAGTACAATGTGGCGGCGGCGCGAAGCCGGCTGGTGGACTGGAAAACATCGGTCCTGTTTAATTGTCAATTACTATGGTAAAAAGTGTTTGTCATTGTAGTTAAGTGGTACAAAAGGATAGGGAATGTGCTAGGCTACATTTCTGTATCGTTTTCAGTTAGCGAACTTAAGTTTTTAGTTAGTTTTAACCATAATTAGAATTTGGTTCGAATC
The DNA here is from genome assembly GCA_034695245.1 of Dicyrtomina saundersi. Lineage (NCBI taxonomy): Eukaryota > Metazoa > Arthropoda > Collembola > Symphypleona > Dicyrtomidae > Dicyrtomina > Dicyrtomina saundersi. The sequence goes on along the minus strand of JAQFZE010001861.1, from coordinate 13,443 downwards.
AATAGAAACCAGACGTAGAAGTGTTGGCGTGGTTGCCATAAGAGTTAAATAGAACTGACATATATACTCGAAGTGAGTGTTAGCTGTGAAGGGTGCCGTGAAGTTGCGCATCAATTCCTACTTAAGAAAATTTAACTATTGAATGCGATTGAAAGTTGCGGTGCGGTTTCTGGGACTGTGACATTACTAATATCCAGGGTGGTGTTGAAGTAGGCTGATCTGGACCTAACCGGTGGATTATTTAATTAAAGCTATTATTTTAATGAAGTAAGGGGAGAAATAAATTACCCCCTTCACCCGTAAGTATTTTTCCAAAAAACTAGAACTAATACATTGAATTTGAAGTCATCCAAAATTATAAAAAAAAAATTAATCGAAGGGAAATTGCAATATGTATTTAAAATAAAATTTCTAACCACTGGTTTGGGTTTGATTTTGAATTGGATTTGACTGAATGAAACAACATTGTATGAATGCACCTTCTATACAAGCAATACTGGAAGCGAACTGGGCAATAGGACTCTGATTTCTGGATCTAACTGGGGATTAATTAATTAAATCTGTTATTTTAATGAAGTAAGGGGGCAACAAATTACCCCCTTCACCCGTTTTGAGTTGGATTTGTCTGAATGAAACAACAACTTATGAATGCACCTGTTATTAAAGCAATACTGGGGGCAGAAAGGGCTACAATTATTTAAGAAATGGACAAGATCAAATCGGAATGGGACATGAAAATTGAACTTTCAAGATTTTAACTCTAAATTATCAAACCAAAATTCAACAAGTAAAAATCAAAATTATAATTCAAATGCAATATTAAATTATAAACTACCTAGAATATACTATAATAACGCTACGTCTATGAACCAAGAAAAACTTGATAAAATTAAATTATAAAGTGAGGAATTTTAAATCTTAACTGTAACAGAGACATGGCGAAATGGCTGTAAAGATATTAATATAAAAAATTTTAAATTGTATGAAACTGTTAGAATTGGAAAGGTGGGAGGTGGGACTGCTATTTATGTTAAAAATGGTATTAATGTTGTAAGATTTAAGAACTTTATTAATAAAAGATCCAAACATTTTAAAATTACGTGTGTAATTATCCGCTCAAATTACCTACCTAAAGTAATATCAGTAATATTAATTGTTGTAGTCTACCTACCCCCTAGTGTAACGCCTGAGATCAAAAATGAACTGTATGATGCAATAATAGATATTATTGAGAAAATATGTAGTAAGTATGTATATCCGGGATTAATAGTATTAGGCGATTTTAATCGATGGAGTAAAGGAAGTAAGATCACTAAAGTAGCTAAATTAAGGCAAATTGTGAAATTTTCGACTTTTAACACAAGCGTCAATGATAACAATGTACCACTGGATTTCATTTATACTAATATAAGTAGTCACTATAATAAACCAAGTAAAATTGCAGCTTCAAAAGAATTAAAAGCTGGACATGTTGGAATTAGTCTTGTACATATAACTATGTATCATGCTAATGTTAGTAATGTAATATGTAAACAATATGGACAATTTACTAAGGAAAACAAAAGTAAGTTTATTAATTGTATAACTAGTTCAGACTGGAAACCGTTTTATAAAGCTAAAATTATTGATGACATGGTAAAATTATTTGAGAACAATTTAGAACTAGCGTATGAATCATAATTCCCAAATAAAACCAAACAATGTAAAACAAATGATCCTAGTTAGATAAATTCTAAAATTAGGCAATTGTCAAAAACGCTGTTGAAATATGAAATCAATAGTAATAGTTATCAGAATTTGCAAAAATTGATAAATGTAAAATTGAACATGCAAAAGAAAAATTTTATAAAAAGTTGCAAGTGCAATCAAGCAGAAGCTGTAAAGACTTTTATAAGATTGTCTCTAAAACTTGTAAGACTGAGTGTAAGGAATCTGTTGTGTCTAAAATATGTCTAATTAATAATAGTGATAACAAATTAAATACAGTCAATCAAATTAATGAACATTTTTCAAATGTAAATACGGTATATGAACCAATTGTAAAAAAGTCAAAAGGTAATAATAGGTAAACAAACTACCTAAAAGATAATGACATACAAGTACTGAAAATAGTTGAAAACATTAACGCATGTAAATCAAATATTCCTGGCGGATTGCCCTTAAGCATTATTAAGGAATTAGGCTTTAGTGACACTACTCAATTGACACATTTGTTTAATTATTCGTTTGAAAATAGTGCGGTTCCAGACTCATAAAAAGTAGGCTATATAATTCCGATATCTAAAGATGTAGACCATTTATGTATAAATAACTTAAGAACTCTATCTCAAACAAATATTTTTGGTAAAATACTAAAACAATTTATGTTTAACAATATTATTAACCAAATAATAAATAAAATAAGTCTTAATCGATTTGGCTCACTTAAGGAATCATCTACTACACACTACTTAGTAAAGATTTTAGAATTTATTAAGAAATCTCTAGATAATGATAAATATGTTATTTAAGTAAGGCATTTGATCTTGTAGATCACAATATTTTGATATGTGAATTAACTAAATTAGGTGTCAATCAATGTGATATGAATTGGATAGAAGACTTTTTGTGTAAAAGGTCCCAGTGTGTAAAGCATGGCAACCTTTTGTCTAGTCTTAAAGAGATAAGTAATGAGACACTACAAGGAACAAAATTGGCACTGTTATTATTTATAATAATAGTTAATAGTCTTACTAAATTTTCAAAAAAAATACTAAAATTTGAAAGTAAATGATAAGAATTTGTTTGTTGGATGTTGATGATATGACGCTGGCAGCAGCACTAGATTATGATGAAACCCCAAAAGTCCAAGAGTATTTAAGTGATATTAATAAATGGACTGATGAGCTTAGAATGAAGCTTAACCCAATTAAATGCAAAGTTATCGTTATTAATAAGTCTAAGAATAAAAAGTATAACCAAATAAGCCTATCACTAAATAACACAACATTACCTGTTGTAAGTAGTACAAAATTGTTAAGAGTAATTATAAATGATAAACTGTTATGAGATGAGCACATTAGTAAAGTAGTCGAAAAAGCTTCAAGGAAGGTTTTTATATTGCGTAAATTAAAATCCTGTGGTTTCAATAAAAAAAACTAGCTTTAATATATAATACATATTTAAAGAGTAATTTAGAATATGCTTCACAGTCAATGAGCCAAAGTTTAAGTAAAATGTTACTCTCAAAAGTTTGTAAAATTGAAAAACGATGCCTAGGAATAATTTTAAGTAAGTATCTGAGTGAGCGTAATTATGATAAAGCGGTATTGGAAATAAAGACAAACAGAATTAAATCAAGGTACAAAAAATTTCTTCTCGGGTTTGGAAAAAAATTGATTAAATCAAACCGTTACTTGTAGTGGCTACAGCCATATTAACGTTGTGATTGCAGTCCAACTAGAAATAAAAATAACTATAGGTTAATTAAATGTAACACAGCAAGGTACTGTTCCTCAACAATACCATCAATACTTAGACTATTTACATCTGAATAATGCTACTAATGTGGTTGGCTGCTGGATATAAGCAAAAGTAGGGCTTATTAGCAAAGACAAACACTAACTTGTAAAATCTTTAATCCACTGCGCTTGTATATAACGCGTGTGGGCTTTTTAATTTTTTCTTTAAAAAATTTATTAATTAAATGAAACTATAAGGTATGCAATATGTATAGTAAGCAAATTAAACTCTGTTAAATGTACTGTTTTCGAGGGCAATAACAGTTTGTGTTGTCATTGTGTATGTATAATTGAAATTAGAAAAATAAAAGAAATAAAACTCAGCATTATAATAATAATGATACAAGAAGCGTTCGTATCGGCACCTCTTTTTCTAAGCCCAAAGTTTTGATGCATAATTTTACGCCTCAAGTTGTAGCTGCATCCTTTGCCGGCCAACCTCTTGCCACCTGCTGTTCGTCACTCAAAAATGATAAAACTGTGCGTGCGACTACACATTTATTAAAATGTGAAATTTAAGTAAATAACGTGGAAGGTGAGTTAGACGCTGCCGTCATTTGAGCGTTGCCACAATAAGGTTCTACTCTTTTATGAATATAAAAAAAGATTAAAGCAAAATTGCGCTGTAAGCTCAGCATCTACTTCGGGCCCTTGGGCGACAAATCCGGCACGAAGCGTCGGTTGTTTTTAAAATGCTCAGCCAATAACGAAAGTGCTTTCATTAGCGGGCCAATTATTTCAGGTAAAAAAGCTGCCCCCACCCCCATTCTTCTTCGACATCTTTACCTTTTTTCGTGTCAACCCTACCATGTTTTTACTACATATTCACATAATTAGGTACATTGTTGAAATATTCGTCCGATTTAAACAAATTATAGCTTATTAGATATTAGGGGTTACATTTTTCACTTTCAGCCCATACAACACTTTTTTAAAGGAGTTTTTATAAATTTGCCTAAATTCGCCCAAAAAATCTGGGTTTTTCTTTAAATTCCAGAAACTGTTCAAATATCTCGTTGAACTCTAACGCAGTTATATTCTGCTAATCATTATTGTTTGAATGATGTATCATTTCAGCCCATACTCATGGAGTAACCGGTCTTAAAACCGAATTTTTGGTTTTGACAAGATTTTTGCGGGAACCTCAAATCGTCTTATATCACTGGTATCTTATGGGGCCGGACACAAATGATGCTAACCATGTAGAGGGAAGGTTAAATTGTAAAAACACTTGTTAAACAAAGCTATTTAAGCGATGCTCGAGAGGATCACGTAGGAGGTGGGTGGGTCCCAAAACTTGCTAAAGTTGAGTGGTGTCATTGGTGTCTGAACCCTAATTTGGGGCAACTAAGTTTCTTCAGTTTCCCATAATGCAATGGTTTAAAACCCCGAAAAGCAATACTGTGTTTGCATTTTACAACAAAAAACATTTTTGGGTAGGAAATGTCCGGAGCAGGAAATTTCCTGAACACTGGATCTTATATTTTTTTTGAAACTCGAACTCTGACCTCAAAGGTACCTTGAAACTCTTGCTACAATCCAGTTCTCAGTGGAGCGGAGTTGACTCATTGGAGTGCAGCTTTGAGTTCTGTGTTGCGCTTTTTACTCCATGAGTTTAGACACCAGTTCCATGGGGATGACTACCGGAATCTAATTATGTTAATGTTCAACGTAATATCTTAATAGTTTAAAAACAATTTTGAAACATCGTTTGTTTAAATCGTTACATAACGTGTTCCATAGGCTGGAAATAAAACAATATTGCTAAATAGTCAATTATTATTATCAAAAAATATTATAATAATATAAAAATTATCAAAATAATTATTAAATTATCAATTATTATCAGTGCAGTGATGAGATTGAACTTTTTATTAGCAAAAAAACTTCATTATAAATTAGGTTCTATTTAAGGTACACTTACCAGAATCTAATTTTGTTTAAGCTCAGTGATCTTACAAAAGTTTTTGAATGTTTCAGAAAAAACGGCTACTTTTCAAAAACTCGCCATAAATAGTGTCGTATGTCATAAAAAGTGCAAAAAAACAGATTTTTCCATTTTCAAGGTCTTCAAAGTGATGTATATTTCAATATATCGTCAAAATTGCTTAAGTACTTCAAAACGGTTTTAAATTATGTAAATAGGCACAAATAAATAATACTTTACATGATTTGTCGAAGGGCAAAAATGACAATGACAAATAACACGATATACTACATATTACTGCCCCATATTACTGTTAATACGGCCATTAAACAAGGGACAAAGCTGCTTGTTTTCTAGTTATATTCATGATACGCATATTGTAGAAACCATCCATCACCCAAATCAATGTACAGTGGATCTTCTGGCTTTCCTAACCCACGCGTCATTGATAAATTAAATACTTTAACAACATTTTTTGGTTTGTAAGCTTTAGGAGCTCGACCTTTACCCATAAATTTTTGATCTGGTTTTGGCCTACGTTTTTTCATGACTACCTCATTAACTCCAGAAGCAGTCTCATTTTTACGCTTCCTCCCGGGTTTTGGTTTTGAAAATTCTCCTTAATTAGTGGATTCTATTTTTGGACCAACAGATGCTCCCGTTTTTTTAGTTTTAACCCCACTATCCGTTTCATCATTCAGTACCTCAAAAATGCTATCTTTGTCATCATTATCGTTGTTTTCATCGTCGTCATCTTCTTAACCGTCCATCTCCTTAACGTCTTCTTCTTCCTCTTCTACTTCTTCATAATCGCTTTCATTGTCATCGTCACAATCCTTGATATTGTTGTGTGATACTTTTAATTCTAAAATTAACGTAAGAAAATAATTTATTTTTGTACTGTTACGAATAAAAGAGTGAGTTGCAATATAAAACAATAAAAACATTTTCTAATTTCAAAAGATAAGCTCACGATAATTTTAGTTGCGATTTGTAGAAATATTTAGGATATTTTGGATGTATTATTAACATGTTTCTAAAACTTGTTTAGCATTTCCACGTCCATTTGGAAGCTTAGATGTCGATGGAGCAGGAAACATCTGTTCAAACTGTAATGATCTGGTGACTCCAGTTTTGGATTCACTAGTAGATGCTAATAAATAAATTTTATACATTAAAATTAAAACCATATTTTTAAACGCTTAATTATTATCTTATTGTTATTTTTAGTGCACTTTTAAGAAAATTGTGTAACATAGGAACCAAAAACGTGAATATTTTAATATTTTAAGTATATTTAATGCTAGCATTATGAATAAAAATTTACCAATTGCACTTGAAAATAGATGTTTTTACAGCTGTACCAGATTTCCTTTCTTTATCAGACGATAATGCAGTTTGTGCGTGAGCAGCTTTTGTTTTACTTAAAAAATATCATTTTATTTATTAATACCAATAATTTTTATTTTCAATATACATAACTAGTGATAAAAATATAAAATATAATACAGAATTTTAAATTATAAATTTTTATTTAAAAATTTGAAACAAAAATTAGGTTTAAATTAAATATAACAAAAAATAAAATATGATGTTTGTTTAAAACATGTATTTAAATTTAAACTAGAAAATAATTAAATAAATTATATTATACAGATAATTTCATGTTGCTTTTGCAATATATTTAAGTTCCTCGAGTAAAATTTCTTACCTTTCATTGTTAAACAATAAGATATTGGTTTATGTACAGATGTTTTTAATTCAGACTACGGAATTGTTTAAAGCTAACCGTCTTGCATGCAGGTTTCTAATGGAACTAGTTGGTTATTTCCATAAATAAATGGCTAGCCACATTGGTTCAAATATATCATCGTAATATGCTTCCAAACTTCCTTAGTGTATTTTTACAGAAATGCTAGTTTGCTTGTGCTTTAATTGTGCTTACGTTATGAGCTTCCACGTCTTGTTATTTTTATTTTTGCAAAACCGCTTTGAATTAATAAGCACAATTGCACTTTTGCAGTGATTTTTAATATGCACAAAGATAATTACTTGTATATATGCTTACAAAATAAGCCAACTATACACTTTTACTTCGAATTTTATGTACTTTAATAATATGCAACAAAATGGATTTATGAAGTTACAGCGTAAATAAAGTATTAACCAGTTTGTAATATCAAGACACGCAAATGTCATTTTTATTTTGTAATTTGTAATATTCAGTAATATCTTGCACGAGAAGAAAAACTAATTTCAGTGAATATATTATTTTAATAGCATTAAGTTAATTTCAATAATAAACCGGGCATCACCTGCCCAACCTGTAAAACAAAGTTTACAACTAAATTAATTCTTGCATTGCACATTCAAAAACGCCACACTAATTATTACAAGGTGCAGCATGTTCAAAGCAATTTTTATAAAATTAATTTTTTAAACTAAACACACGGAAACATTATTGCATTGTAAGTAATTTCACTGTTTAATATCTTTTTTAGTAATTACGCTTCAAAGCATAGGTCCTAACAATCACTAGTCTCTCTTGTGCCGGCCGGGTTTAACCCAACGCGGGCCAATATTTATTTATACGAAAACTAAAATTTTATTATATGTGAGTCGTTAGTATATTTTATGCCAGTGAGATTTTAAATATATACACTGCATAACCAACCGTCATGACACACAGTATGAAAAATCATGCCGGCCAGTATGAAACCGCACGTCGGTCACTATGAAACCTCATGCCGGCCGGAATGAAACCACATGCCGGCCAGTATACAATCTCATGCCAGCCAGTATAAGAACTCATGCTGGCCGGTTGATAGTTCTATGCCAACCAAAACTGTATTCTATGCCTGCTAGAGTTAAATTCCAAGCAGCTTATAACTACACCTATTGCCAGCCAGTGTTAAAGCTCATGCCGGCCAATATATATTTTTATTAAAACTAAACTTGTTTTCTATGCAAGTCATTAGCAAACTTTATTAAGGGTAAAATGTAAACCCATGCAAAGCATACCTTATGCCTGCCATTGCATGCTGGCCAATATTTAATTTCATGCGAACCAATTTTTTATTCTTTGCAAGTTGTAAGTAAACTCTATTGAAAGCAAAATGTAAATCCATGCAGCTCATAAACAAACTTCATGCCAGCCAGTTTGAAACATCATGCCGGCAAGTATGAAATCTCATGCCAGCCAGTATAAAACCTCATGCCGGCAGGTATTTACTTCTATGCCAACCAAAACTGTATTCTATGCCTGCTAGAGTAGTTAAATTACATGCAGCTTATAACTACACGTAATGCCGGCCAGTGTTGAAGCTCATGTCGGCCAGTATATAATTTTATGAAAACTAAACTTTTTTCTATGCAAGTCGTTAGCAAACTTTATTAAGAGTAAAATATAAATCCATGCCGTGGTTGCCTTAGACTAATGCCGGCTATTGTTAAATCTTATGCTGGCCAAGACTTAATTTTATGTGAACGAAAATTTTATTCTTTGCAAGTTGTAAGCAAACTTCATTGAAAGCTAAATATAAATCCATGCAGTTCATAACTCACTGTAATTCTGGCCAGTGATAAACCTCATGCCGGCCAATATTTTATTTTATTAAAACTGAATTTAACCTAATGCAATCTATCAGTACACGTATTTACTACAAACTTTAATTAGATGCAGTTTATTATTAAAATTCGTGACAGCTAACACTGTCAATAATACAGATATTTTTTATTTAAATTTTATTTTATAATTTTCATTAATGCAAGTTTTGTTCCAAAATATTTGAAACTTCTGAATACTTGAAGTCATATATACGACGCAATCTCAATTTTTACTGTCTAAAGTTTATGAAAACATTTTTGTTTCTGGCGTTTCTTAACAGTCATCACGTTAATTGACATGGATATAATGAGGTTTGCAATTATGACTATCAAAAACGATACGTATTCTTTAATAACTAAAATGTGTAATTATTTAAAACCTAAAATTCAAAATTTTAATGATTTTAATTGTAACTCAGGATTCAAATCGGTGTTTATGCTGTGGAAAACATTTTTTATCGCCAAAGTACCTTCACATGCATATTGAATCAGCTCATACAAACAAGTTGATTTCAAAATACTGACAAACTTATTTTTGCTGCTCTTTTGTGGTAAAGACTCTAAAGGTCACCTACATTTAGAAAAACACAAAGTTAAATCCCACAAATGTTATTTTTGTGATAACACTTATACAAAAAAACCAAACGTACAACTTACCTACAGAATCACAGAGTTGTAAACGTACAATCCAGTGCGAAAATTCCGTTAGTTGTTACTAATTTTAAAAAAATTCGTGCCTTTCCAGGGTATTTGCTTACGTATTGTTTGAAAATTTCAGATCAAAGAGCGTTGCGTTTACGATTTAATTACATAAATTTAATTTTTTGGTTTTTGAAATCTGTTATTTTTAATTTATTAAGAAATTCTTTATTTCAACAAGTTTCTGTATTAGTAAAATTTGAAAGAGGCAGTACTGAATTAACTCAGGAGTATAAAGATCTATATATGAATAGCTAAAAATTAACTGGACTTAATATTGGTTCTAAGATCCATAATTGACAAACTACCGATTAATTTAAAAGATAAAATTGAAAATTTTAAACAATTTGGATCAGGATGGATTGTAAATTTAATTGAAGGCATTGATGTGCGTATCAGCAAGTATGCCCCATTATCTGAAGGATGTTATGTTAGAATGCCTAAGAAGGTAATAAATTCAAGTTGCATCACAAACGTTATAAATTCAAATCAGGATTGCTTTAAATGGGCGGTTTTATCTGTTTTACACCCTACAAGTGTTAACTCCTCTCGCGTGAGCTCGTATACAACTTATAAAAACAGATACTGCTATGGTACAAACACTTTTCCCATGAAACTCTGTAAAATTATTAAATTTGAGGTAAGAAGTAACATTGCAGTCGATGTGCTTGGTTTTCATGAATTTGATAGGTTGTTTCCAATACAGATTTCAAAATTTAACTAAAATAATATATTAAAAACAGTTGATTTACTTAAAATAAAATCATTCGAAGGAAATTATCATTTTGGTGGTATTAAAGACATAAATAGATTGTAGGTAAAAAACATTGTCATCATAGGGACCTATGTTACAACTGTCCTACACAATTTAGCTCAAATATTGACTTGAAAAATCAAATTACTTTACAAATTGTAAGAATCTACCAATGCAAAAAGTGGTTATGCCTAAAGCAAATGATGACTTGTCTGTTCCTAAAATTAAATTAGCAGCTTTTCACAAAAAGCTTAAGGCACACAATGTCATTTACGCCGAACTGGAATCAATTTTTTAAAAAGTTAATGTTAAATCCAAAGGAAGTACAAACACTGCAAAGCATTTACCTTTTGAATTTTCATACGTGGTAATAAAAGCAGATAGGACATTGCATTACAAGTTTACGTATCGTGGAAACAACTGTTTTGACAGGCTTTTAAGTGAAATTGTTCAATGGGGTGACTTTGTTTATGAGCAAAATTCTTTAAATATTCATTCCACGTCGGATAAAACAACAAATGCAGAATACGAATCTGCTGTTACCTGTCATATATGTGAGGATTTACTTTTAGATGATAAAATTTTTGATTATAATCATGAAACTGGGCGTTATCGTGGAGCAGCACATAAATCATGTAACATGAATTATTACCAAAAAATTACCAATTGCCATGCATAACTTTTGAAGGTACAATTATCATTTTATCCTACCTGGATTTAAAACATTTGAACAAAAGGGTGAAGTATTTATTATACCTAATAATTATAAAAATTTCTTAAGCATTATTTGCGAAAAGTTTTATTTTATTGACTTTTTACAATTTCTAAATGCCAGTTTATCATCGCTAGTGATTAATTTGAAAAATTCTTGTCAAAGCAATTTAGAAAAATTCAAAACTAAATTTTATTTATTATTTTAAGTGTATGACGATGAAAAATTTAATTTAATGTTACAAAAAGGTGTTTATTGCTATGATTATATGAATTTGTGGGAAAAATTTAATGAAACACAATTACCACCACACGTGTATGTTGTATTAATTTTTTATTTGCATTTCATGACGTTTGACAGGAAGTGGAATATTTTTTTAGTTTTATTGCCTGCAATTATTTTACTGTTAGATTCGAGTCTCGTGTTATTATTATTACTAAATGCATTTATACGAACTGTGTAAGGTACTTCACATCTATAATAATATTATCTATTCGTAAATGACTCTAAATTGTTTTTTAACTAATAATTGACTGACTCATATTTGGTACATACAGGTTATAGGTAAAAGATTATATTATTGATTGACGTTACAGACCGTTAACTACTGACAACAAGCGTTGGAGTATTAATTACGGCGAGAAAATATGCTTACCCTGATACTGCGTGGAGGCTTAAACAATTGCAATAGTGAAATCTCCTTCCTACTCAAGGCAACACCAAGAACAAGTAACGTTTGTCATCGTTAAGCATTTAGAAATTAAATTCCTCACCATACATTTAGTCTAAAATGAGTATATGTATACTTTTGGCTATTTTAGTGCTTAATACACTTATTGTACTATTGCGAATACAAAACAACCGAACTAAAAATACAAAAATATATCCTCCAGGTACTTTAAGCAAATTTTTTGCTGCATGTATTGGTATCGCTAAACGCCACTACGTATTTTTTTTCTAATCTATTCTAATAATGAATAAACAATTATTAAAAATCATAATCAATACGCTGAATACATGATTGAAAATGTATTTTAGGACCATGGGGACTTCCTGTTTTTGGCCATTTACTGTTCGTTGGTAGAAATCCTTTGGTGAAATACTTAAAATGGAAAAGTATTTATGGACCAATTTTTTCTTTAAGATTTGGGAGTATTCCGTAAGCTGGGTATTTATTGTCTATACGCTGTAGGCATGCTACACTCAGGGATGAGCAATCCTTTGGCCCTATGTAAAATTTATCAAAAATACATTTGGGCGCGCGCAAATCCGTGTCACTAAAAAAAATCTGCTGTTTATTTCACCAATTTTTTTTGATGTATTGCCTTTAAAAAAGACACTAATCGGTACATTATTTTCAAAATAAGCTCATTTAACGAGTTTTTAGACGCTGAGCTTAAGTATCAAATGAAATTGTGCCTGTCTGTCTGTCCGTAGGTCGTTTGCTAAAGGTTGCCGTTTTGGACCAAAACAACTTCTAATCGCACACAAATGCGAAAGAAAAAAGCTGTATTTTGGTTATTATTGTAATTATAGTTTGTCCGCAATTAGCAGTTAAATGGACCAAGAATCAAAATATTGGTTTTAAGGTAAAAAAAAATGGGCGACGAAGCATATACGTACATATTATTATTATATTATAATATGTCACGGGTTCGGTCCCAAAGAGACTAACGCCGCCGAGGTCTTTAGGCCTATTACGTAGATAAAGGTGTTTCAAGTTTCGCGTTTAATATATACATAGACATTTTTCAGGAATTTACATTACAAGTAAAGGTAAGTATTTATCTATGTACGTTCACAGGGCAGCCTTGTATGGTGGACGTGGGTTTGGGACTGCAGTGTGGATTTGGAGAATCTCCATGCTTAGGTCAGGGCTCCAGGTGCCAAGTACCAGCTCATTTTTTTGGCATTCTCCTTTCCTATTAATAGTTGCGTACATACAAATATGGCTCAAGGTGGTAGGGAATCATCTGTAACTGACGTCTTACAAATATCCCCATTTTACGGATCCCTCTTTATCACTACATGTCACAAACATACGCATATGGCTCAAAGATGACAAGGGATCGTCCGTAAATGACGTATTTAAAATATCACAATTAAACAGATCCCCCTTTATCACTAGATGTCACAATCATACAAATATAGCTTTAAAATGATAAGGGATGTTAGCCTTACTACAAAAGCATTGTTAACCAGTGATCAAACTAATTTGCTTTTAGCTCAGCATCTACGTCGGGCG
>JAQFZE010001860.1:0-16318 GCA_034695245.1 Dicyrtomina saundersi | reverse complement strand
GAGAGAGATATATTGAATAGTCATAACAGGGTCCATTGATAAGGATAAGAAGCATAGGAGACAGACGAGAATGGGAGAGAGAGATGAAAAAGAAGTAAAATCAGCATGAGGAGCATCACATCTGCATATTGATTATCATTGTGTGGAAGAGGAGTTCTAGAGGAGTCAATGAGAGGTGAGTAGGGAGAGAAGAGAGAGAGAAAGAAAAACCTTTCTACAATCACCTTCTTGTCCTCATATAAATAGCAAGCCTCCCACCGACCGCTATGTTATTGTGTTGTACGTTCTCAGACGCAGTAGTTGTGCTTGGTGCTCTCATCCGTGCGCCAAGAAAATATATAAAATAATATAATAATAATAATAATAATACAAGAAGAAAAAAAACAACAACAACTACTACAATATATAAACAAAGAAAAAGGAACTCTATTCATTTCTAATTTGTATCAACTACCGTCTACACACACAGGAAAAATATCAGTGACATAATAAAATCAAACCGATTCACTTTATTACTATTGGAGATTTTTTTTTTGTCTCCCCTACATATATTTTTTTTTTAATTTTCAAATATTCCCTATATTCGGATTTTTTTTTAATTAAATAAAAAAATAGCTACTCTTTACTCTAAACAATTATCAACATATTAACCAGCAACATGAGTCGGAATCACACTCAGGTAAAGTGCCACATTCAATTAATTTGCATCAACTAATTACTGTGCTAATTCCAAAAACCAACATTGGATTTTATTTAAACTGTATAGTCCCTGCCAGTCAGACAATCGAAATTGGATTTGGATTTTGAATTTTTGTGAAATTTATTTTTATTATTTGAGCGCTGTACTCACAACTCAACGCTACTATAGTGCAAGTAAACTGTCTTACAGTTCAAAGCCATTTGACATTAATAGTTTTTGACAAATCGTATATTTATTTTCAAATTTTTCATTCATTTTTGAAAAATACTGCAGGACCATGTAGTAGGATCAGTGTGCGGATTATTAGAAATATTTTTTTTAAAAACCTCAATTCATTTTGTGTAGGTTTCTTTGAGTTGAGTCAGGACAGTTTAGTGACATACAAAATATTTTTACCATGAGATTTCGTTTTTTAATTTTAATACTAAAACTAGGTTAGGCTTCTGAAGAAGGCTCATCATAATATAATATACGTGAGTGATATGAATCAAAAAAAAAAATTTTTGTTTTAATATAACTCCGAAGCTTAGGAAAAGAGATGTACAGTACCTCAACTATATAGTAGTAGTAGTAGCCTCATATGAGAGCGACAAGACTCGTAGATATGTATCTCTGTAGTATGTACACGAAGGGGCTCTACACGAGTGCATTGTTTATGGTGCGTATGACTTCATTATTTTTTATTCCCACATAGTCAACCGGCCAAACGCTTTATTTCCTTCGACGAGCCCCAACTTTCAATTTCTGTCAAGAAAAAGAAATAATTCCCAAGTTAAAATAATGCAGGTGTTAACCCAAGTTCGTCGCTATTTTTGCATCCGCTCCTCACTGCGATTTCATTTTAGCTCCAATACTCATGCATATATATACCTATATATATGTATGAAAATTTATAATTATTACTTTAAACTTCAAACAGGCACAGAATTATTGTTGACGCAAAGCTCCACATATCCCCTTACTGACTTACTGGCGTACGCGCCTCCTCAGTCTTTACGTTATCAAAGGGTTAGGGCAGCAGTAGCAGTAGGAGTAGCAGGCTCATGCTTGGCTTGACAATTCATGCCACAACTGTTGATTCTGATTCTGACACTATACAGTCAGGAGATAAATCTACTATATAGTGTAAAGGAGTATAGGTAATTATGTGATATACTCGGAGCCTACACACGCTAAGACAGTAGGTCTCCTGAGCTTTCTTTATGTGATACATGCCTCGCTCAGGAGTCATACATAGTTTCTATAGATAGTGGTGGACACTGAGGGAAAAAATCTTCTGGCACTTTGGCTGCTGGATGAATTAATGCATGAAATCTAATAAGAATTTTTTTGTAGTCTCGCTATACTGATGACAGTGACAAGGAGATTTTATATGAGATTCCATTGAATAATGTGAGGCTTCGATGAGCACTTTGAGCCAAGGGTGTAGAGTAGTGAGAAATACTGATAGACATATTCATCATACATCAAGTCGAAGTCGAAGTCGAATTCTGTCATAAGTACAATGACAGCAAGGAGACCACAAAAATATTATGATACACAGATTGTGTTCGGCAGGTAGGTGCGTATGTACATACATACAGCCCAGGAGACAGTAATGATCAGAGCACTATATAACATTGGCTGAAACACTTTAGATTCTAGATTGGATGGATAGCAAACACATGTTGTGGGGCAGTGGCATTATAGGGAGACAGAGCAGATGTATAAATACATACCCACATTTAAAAAAAATACAACCAAGTATTTAAGAGACTAAACTGGTTCTTACTGTGGACTGTGATAGTTCTTGAAATGCTCAAGACTTCTCTTTCCGTGGCCGCGTATATATTTTCTGCAAACATTTTCGTCACGTTGAGCTATTAAAAATCTGTTTAAGCTTTTATAGAACTGGCATAATTCTCTATGCACATTTTGTGACTTGGAAACATTCATCCTATAATTATCACTACACATTCATTCACGATGACAGGTTCCTGTGTGTAGATTCAAGTTTTAATCATTTTTACCCAAGAAATCTCTATAATAATATGTCCTGAGAACCCACTCAGAAACTCACACAACGTGTGGTCCGAGGCAAAATTATTAAAAAAACTCTTGAAACAAAAATGTGCTATCAGAATGGTTAACAACTTTAAGGTTGCATAAAAACATTTAAATTAAAAGAGTAACACTAGCAACATAAACGTTTGCAATTTCTTCATTTTGAGCTGTAGCAATGGCTACCATTCATATATGTGTAGTTGAAACACTTATTTGCATATATGCAACTACATACAACTTTGTATATTAGAACTTGTCATGCAAACTGCATCAAGTTCAGCAATGCAATTTTTACATGTATCTAAATGTGAACTTCACATTCACAGTTGCTAGTTACATTAATTTCTTTAAATTATAAAACCTTTCAGTGTACTATCTCCGTACTTCTGTTTAAGTCAAATTAGAAAGGGATGTAGTTTCTAGGTAGGTACATTAATATTTATGTTTCGACTCTCCTATGTGACAGATTTTACTATGCACCTCAGGATGGCAGTATTGGTAATGTCATTACTATATAGTCCTTCACAATTTTTAAAATTTCAAATGGAAAAATCTAATATAGTTTTTTTTACTAAAGTCCAATTAGTACCACATCAGTCAAATGTCCAAACATTTAAAAAAATATTGAAATAGACAATAAAACAGCTCCTTAATAGGATTTTTACTTTTACTGTGAAATTAGTAGTAAATTGGAAGTAATAAGGCATTTTTTTTTCTGCCATGTTTACAATGTACACCCACGCTGCTTTTTGACGTTGACGTTGAGTAGTTGGGAAAATGAATAAAAACAAAATCATTCCCTGAACTTTAGAAAATATTGCAATTGACTCGCTGATTTTAATTGTAATGACAAGCATTGGAATGTATTTAGTTCACAAGTTACTTACTCGGACTCTGAATATGGGCTTTTGAGTATCTAATGAGAACATTTGCAAAGTAATCAGCACCTCATCAGCCTCACCGTGTGTACAATCTACAGTGTACTACTACACAACATGCGGAATTTACATGAGTACTCAATTCTTTCTCACCCCTTTTTCTTCTTCGACTTATTCGTAAGTTCAGTCCTATATCCTATACCCAGCCTGAGCCGTATGAAATTGTAATTGAAGCCCATCCAATAGATTTTAAAGTTTCTACTTACCATTTCAAACGACAAGGTGAAGGCTTGAAACTCTTAAACATTATTTGACAATTACTTTCCATATATATACCTGTACTATACACAATGTTTTCCTTTTAATATTTTCCCTGTAATCTTCCCCACATTAAAGAAGCATTCAAAATGTCATTTATATGCTGTGTCCTTTAAAATAATACGACTGTGCTATAGACTGGGAGACTGGCCTGATTCTTTAATCTATTCTGCCGGGCTATTATATACACAGTACAGTGCGGATATGTACATTAAATGTACTGATATTTGTCGGCTCGGTGTAGGACGTGAGGGAAGATTCTTTGCCAATTTTTCTTAATCCTTTGGGAGAGTTTAAGAACAAGAGCGAAACTACAAGTTATTTACCTCGAAAGAGATGACAACGCTCAGATATATTTTTTTTGCCACACACCTTCCCAAAAATTATTCATTAGATATGGAAAATGGAATAAGACTGTCCTCAAAAATTGTAAACTGTTGAAGGCTTTTTATCGTTATCATTAGCTGAAATATATGAAGAATTTTTAGCATCACCCAAGTCCTAATGTTGAAATATCCCCGCTGAGATAATGTGTGAAGGTGTTTAGAAGAGCTTCTTCTTCTTCTTCGTCACTATAAAAAAAAATGTACGCATACTTGTGATTGAAGTACATATGTACCTAGGTAGGTAGGTATTTTATACACACAGAGTACAGTTAAGTATGAGATGGAGTGGGTATTGGTGTTGATAATGAGGGAGGAAAGTAAAAGTCGAATAGAAACGTTAATAGTTTATTGACAGAAGGAGGAACTGAGTCCTTTCATTTGACTTGCGCTTCAAGTAGGAGCAGAAGATGTGAAGGAAAAATTATTTACATTTACACTTAGCATCGACTTGATTACACACACATTCTTGTGCATGTGTTAAATTGTAGGACAGCCAAATTAAGGATATGGATTTCCCATCCTTTCTTTTCTTAGCATCATCATCACTTTTCTTATTACTTCCCAATAGCCAAGTATAGCCGTCGCCGAGCGGTACTCTTAACGCGAATATCTGTACACGGTTAGCGTGTTTTAGCGTCATACCGTTATTTGCAATGGCCTTTCCATTCCGACTCCCAATTAACGCTATAAACATGAATCATGGAAACTGATATCCATTTTTTCTGTGACTCAATAATCTTCTCTTGTCACCTCAAATAAACTCTCATTTACACCTTTAGCATTCCAAGTGGGCTACAGTAACTAAAATAGAGAGGGTCTATTATTAAATCAAGTCGGAATCCCAACACTACACTTGTCAAGTACAGGTGTACTCCACCAATTCTTCTACAGTATTATCTACTTGCATTTTTAAATTACATCCCCAGCTGAGCAATGTGCGTATAATTCTCTTAAGCAAACCATTGAATTGACCGCTTAATGTGACTAGTAACGTAGAGGCAGGAAATGGACGGACAGGTCCCCTATAGCCTATTTTTATCCGTATCAGTTTCGTATACATAGTATCAGTCCTTATCGTGATCATGTTTTTGCAGGGACAGATTGAGTTTGGGAGCAAATAGCATGATGCACAGCATTTTGTCGCAGGTTGTTGGTCTGTTCTGAGATGCTGATATAACATAAAAGAAAAGAACCAGAAAAACTTGTATATCAGATCACTCACAACACAACTCTTTTATTTTTTGTCTCCTCAGTTTTATTTTGACAAAGAAAGTGGCTGAACAATGTGACATGAACACGCAAGACAAATAAATGTGATAATGGCAATGGTGCAGTAGCCCAAACCCAAACAATATAGACTTTTAAAATAAAAAATCCCATTTTGGCTAATGTTCACAGATGCGATTGTAGATGCTGATCAAAATAAGCGAAATATATAAAATAAAAAAATATACTGATATTTTATCTAATATAATGACGGAATGGGGCAAAACTCACTAGTCGCAGAACTTTAGCAACTTATCAGGGAGCAATTAGTTGTATTATTTTTTTATAGCTTTTTGGGTTGGGAGTAGTCATCACGTTAGCCAGTTTTCAGAGGAAAAGTTGAGATTCTCACTCAGATTAGACTAAACAGGCTCAGATAGATTCTTATGATACAGACACATTTAGACCTAAAATGTGAGCTGCAGATGGTGGTGACTTTTGGTTAATCTTTATTGTCCTTGGTCTTGGTGATTCTGTAGTACATCTCATATATGTGTTACCGTTTCATGAGGGAGACCCATTATATTTTAATATTTTTCTATATTTTAGGACAATTTAAAAAAATTGGTAACAATCTAGATTTCTTGACAATGATGAACTTTTGTGAGTAATTGAAAAAAAAACGGTGTCTTCATACATCAAGCACTTTTAAGTCCGTTTTAGTTTAATTTAATTTGCAATTCATACACACACTGCCCTAAATATGTTCGGTATGCACACACACACACATAGAAAAACTCAAAATGTTCCAACCCACTTGATGTTCTTAAAAGCTTCATATTTTTGTATGTACACAACTAAATCCAAGTCCAAGTCCAAATGGACGGCTTTGGACTTTTGTTTTTTATTGTATGTATGCGGAACAATTATTAGGGAGTGTGGTGGTGTTGCGTGTGTTAGTATGTGTTTACAAGTTTACATCCCATCTCTATAATGTATTTATTTTACTACACCTGCAAAGCTCGTGTCTTCTCTTATGTATATTTTTTTTTACAATTTTTCTCAGCCATTCATACACATTACGAGGACCGAGAAGAACATTCATTTTCCATGATCATTTATTACATTTTTCGTGTTGCTTCGCTAGAGGAGCACAATTCATTATTTATCCTTTAATCCTTTAATAAATCATATTAAACAGATGTAGGTTAACTCAATTGTAATATCGTAATAAACATAGTAGGTACATTCCCTTTGAATTTCCAATGCTTAATCCGAATAATTTGAATAATAATAATACAGTATTTTTTTTCTTGGCCTTAGAATCTCTAAAATTTTTTAAACACCCCTACCACTACATATGTATTATTTTGTTGTTGTTCTTCTTCTTGTAATGAGTGTGATGTGACGGGAAATTTGAAAGTGAAGTAATTACTACACATCATGTGAATAGTGTGATAGGAGATAGGACCTAACATACATAGTAGCAGGGATTCCATTTGTCATTTTCATTTTCATTTTACTGTGCGAACTAATTTAAAATCCACCATCTTTTCCAATTTTTGGGATTCCCTTGAGCACACGCTAACTCATCTCCTCTGTATTCTGTATAGTCTGTAGGGAAAATCTATTATACAGTAGGACACATCCAATTAGACTGCCTGATTAAATCTTCAAAAATCGCATGTGGGTTATGAGTGTGAGTACATAGAAAGTGATATGTTAGGTGTTCAATATTATCAGAAGATAATTACTGGAAGATAATGTGATCTTTTAATATGAGGTAATGTGTTATAACTCACAACCTCCAAGAAATTTTATGAGTCTATTAACTTTTCCCACTTATTCGATTACCATATCTCCCTGTGCTACGAGAGAGATAGAAAAAAAGATGGTGATGTAATATAGAGCTCACTTTTACCTTCTGTATAGAACACGTTAGTGGGTTATAGAAGAACAAGTTAGACGAGAAAAGATGAGTCATAATCATCGTTGTCATGTGTCTACCCTTTTTTGATGAGTATAACTGTTACTCTTTCAACGAGAAATCCGGTTTGGCCGGTCGTCCCGGTGACACTCTGAGTGTATTAGATGCAAATATGAGCCACACGCAGTCTGCCACCGCTACCCTATTACATTGTAATTGATCCTATAAGGTGTAATTTGCTACCTGTACTACACTGTCTCCACACCTGATCTACCTATATAACATAACTTCTTTCAATTCAATTATTTTCTCATATTCTTGTATAATTTTTGGTCAATCCTTTACATCACCGTGCGTGCAATACGCTCACGCAGACAAGTTTTGACAAGTTAATAATTTATTCCCATTATGAAACACATGTACATTTACGCTCATATATGTATCATTATGCAGGGAGTAAACAGACGCCTGTCTAGGGTACTTTAGTGCTAAATTCCCACGTTGTCAATATACAACTTTTTGATCCCATTATCAGAACATTACGAAACTCTATCTCTAACGCTCCTTGGCATGGAAGTATAGGGGGAAGAATTAAAATAAAAAATATAACTTTTTTGAGGCACGAAAACTTTCAATACTTACAAAAAATTCTGCCATTGTGTGTAGTGAGGACTGACATCGGGCACCACTCAAATTTTTAGCACTATTTTCTCTTCTTACATGTTTCTCTCAAATTAACACTGTACTCAGAATAAACGGAGGCTATTCAAATATGATTGTTAATATACTTCCTTGTGATCCCTATCTCTATTATTATTTCATTATTACAAAGGCGAAAGACAGGTAAAAAATAGTAGGCAATTACACTGTCTTCCTATTTCCCTACAAAAATGTGCTAGTGAATCTTTTTGAATTTGATGAGAGGCTATCCGATGGATTGAGTACAAGAGCCACTTGTGCCTCATCTCATCTCGTCCTCACCGAAGGGAAATGCATGTGGATTTGAAGAAAGATTTAGGATTAGAAGTACCTACATAGAAGTAGTAGCTGATGTTAGTCTTCTTGCAGGGACACCTGACATTATTTTTTTTTAAAGTAAAATAAGATATAACCTCACTTCAACCTTGCTGAATTATTATGTGGGCATCTTCCTCATTGTCTGTTATCATCCACTCATGCAAAAACATGGCTCGTGCAAGCTAAATTTGTATTCATAATTTTCTCCTCGATTGCAATAAACGCTCCTCCAAAACTATACTGATATTTTGTTACCGTGGTAATTATCCGTTACTCGAGTATCGCTGTTGGATACGTCGGAAGAAATTAACGAGGATTATTGTGATTGAAGATGAAAGTAGAATGGAGATAAGTTTTTCAATCTAAATCCAAGAGAAGCTTTCTGTGAGTAATTGTGAAGGAAATTTTGTTTCTTTCTTTATGGTAGAGGAATAGGAAGGAGAATGACTGTCATAAAAAACTCATCACTTGAACAAGCGTAGTTTCATGTATTTACTTGGAAATAAAAGAAATGTGCTCTGACTATACCAATGTACTTACATAGTACATTACATGCTTTTCTTCTTGAAGTAGGTACTCGAGGTAGGGTTCTTCATATAACAGTAAAAGCTCAGGATTATTTTGATATACCTGCTACTTTGTTTCTATAGGGACGTTTCTCGCAAGAAAGTTACATATATCTGATAATTTGGATCATTGTTCTCCTCTCTTGTTCACCTTTGTAATCTCGCATCTTCACAAACTTAGCTCCCTACTACTACATCCATCCAATGTATTTATTTCCCCGTGAATGCAAATTGAATTGGTGGTCGATGGATATAATAATAATTTGACTATTCATTCAGTCAGCCCGTTATTTATTTGCTCAAGTCCGCACCTCCAATCCAAATCCAATCCAAAGCATAATACGAGAAGGAAAGTGATTACCGGTCAGGTTTTAGATATCTCATGATTAGAACGAGAGTAGCCTCCCCGCCATGCCAACCTGAATTCATCTCGTCTCGTGCGGTTTCCCACAGAACAATTCCAAGTACATGATTTAACTTGTAGTTTTTGCAATAGTCGAAAAATGACTCAAACCGATCCTTACAACAACTCTCCTCTGCCACTGTAATTGTAATTGTTGTTGAACCTAAAAATTCATTATGAAAATCACAGTCACTCGATAAAAACGAAAGTTAGGAAAGTTTACTTAGGTACTTGGTGAGTACATAATATTAGTAATGTCGGCCTACGTGCCACTGTGCCTTTAATTGAATGACTTGAATGGCAATCCTATTAATATCAAAAACTCATATGATTATGATCGCCTCATATTGTAATCGTATTCGAATTCGTAGTAGACTTAGAATACGAATTAGAAAATATATAGGATTTTATATCACTGCGACACATCAATTGATCGTTTGTGGAATTGGAGTTGTACTCTCATCGCATCACTTGATGAATTCCATTTCGATGCAGTAAGGAATGAGAGGGAGGGAGGGAGGGTGCTGGGTTCAACTCAACTGTGGTGAGAGGGTTGGTCAGGAAAAACGTATCGGAAAAAGAGTCATAGTAATATGTGTGTCTGGTTTTGGTGGATCACACAGTGCGAAGGAAGAATCAAAATCAAATCATGATTCACGGTTTTCTCTTGGAAATCTCTATGAAACCGTCTATGACTCCCTTTCATTTCTCCCATTCATTTTTCTTCAGCTGACTCTCGAGCTGTCTCTCTGTTTAGTATTTGGTTGTTGTTGTTGTTATTGTTATTGTTGTCCCGTACGTTCCTGTCCTTCTCCTTACTGGGTCCCAGTCATCGGTCTCATCCATTGAGACGTGGAGCGATGAGCTCCAAGCATAATAATCTCTTCCCATCTCACCCATTAACACTGAGAGCAGCACTATAATCGCCATGTAATACTCTAAACAGGGGACGGACTTTTATCCTCGGGCCAGACTTTTTTTTCTTCCCTTCTTTGCCTTCTTATCATCTCCCTTGCTATTTGCTATATTGCTATTCGTAGCATAACCAGAGGAAACCAAATCAACACCACAACACCATCCAAATCCAACCAGAAGATAATATCATTATCAAAGCCGAGCGATGGCGATAACAATTCCCCGTCATTTAAAAACTTTTCTTTCCACTACATTACTTCTGATTACATAGATGAACGATATGTACTTACAGGGAAGGCAGGGATGAAGGGATTTTCGTTTGTCAAATAGGTGTAAAGTAATTATTGCTCAAGCTTAGTTTGATTTGACTCAGGCACATTCTAATGCTAGCGGCTCATGGATTAGGGCCCCTTCTTATATAGCTATAATAATAACAATAATCATATTCTAAATGGAAGACGTCTGAGCGGTTATTTAAGCCACGCAGACAGACATGAATCATAAACGGATGAGAGGGAAATAATTCAAGACTGAGCAGAGTCTCAGAGTCTTATTAGTTAGATTCCCAATCTGTGCTCCTTCCATTTGTCACGGATTCATTAGTATGCCTCTCAGGTAAAGGAAAGTGGAGGGGGTGGGGGGTATCAGTATTACTTGATTTCCATTTCTATTACAAGGACCATGTGGACAGATGATACATAAGACCATAATTAATTGGATATTTGGCCAGGTGAATGAATGGAGTCTCAAAAATAAATTTTGATTATTTGGAGCAACTACAATATATAACTCCGCCTCATTGTCAGCTCCTCTACTTTGTCTTCCCTTTGGAGAGTTGAGAGTTGAGAGAGGGATGACTAAATGTGTCAGTAGCCACAGGAACTACGCTGATCTTGTAGATATCACAATCAAGCAGAGATCAGGTGCACTGGGAGCCGACTAAATGTATATGAAATCATGTTCAAGTGGCTGTGCTGTGTTGTCAGGAAATTTTGGTCAGTGGAAGAAGGTAAAGTGATGCCGGCTATTTTTAGGTGTAGGTATTTTGAGTCTCGGGTCAATGACACATCTTGGAGTGGCTACCTTCCGTCAAACTTATGCGCTTTAAAAGAGTCAACACAACAATGCAATAGATCAGGAACTCAAAGAGTCAGGCCCAAATTGAAATGTAAATTTACACTCGTAATATGTAAGTATAGATACAAACAATGAGGGATATGCTAATCATGAATCCTGAATCCAAGGAATTACACGTCTCATTTCTACAACTGTCTACAGCGTCTCTGCAGTGTATCTCTGTTCATAAGTCGGCTCAAGTATTACTTTTTTTGGTGTAGCCATATATCATAGTGCATACACATCCGGAAAGGGATATTATGTCTGGGACTATGACTCGTAAATAATTTCAGTTTAAAGATTTGAAATGTGTACAATATACTTTACTCATATATCGTCTCCGTATAGATTGTCCCACGAGGAAGAAATCGTGTTCAAGATGTACGAAGGGAAGACACACAATATTTTGTTATTGTGATGAGCTTGAATTCAGACTCCTTTTGGCATTTAGTATTTTTTATCATTATATATTAATGTATTGTGAAGCCTGAGCACATTTTTAAGACTGTGTTTATAGTATAGGAGTGTGTTCATTACGATGCAATAGGGACACGAGGAAAACTTTCTCATTCTTTCAAATAATAATTTCTTATATTATCCACATGCGCATAGCAGACACACACACAGTGTAGAGCTAGACGCAGGAACACTGTTGCAGAGATGATGATGAGGAATGGAAATTTAAAGTGGTAAAATAAGAGTTAATATCTCCTTATGCATAATTCACTCAGGCTAATAACCATAATATATGGACGGAAGGTAGAGGTACATGCGCTGCAGTTACAATGTACATACTTGAAATAGTGCAGGGAAAATGTGAGGTCCTTTCTGACGATGAGTATCAATAAAACCAACTAACTCTGTAACTCACTCAGTTTGACTTTATAATCTATATACAGTGCACCTGTCATACTATGAATGTGACTCTTCGCACTGACCAATAGGTATATACACTCGCAGAAAAAAAAAGTCATATATTTATGCATGCAGGATTCTCACATGTTAATCATACATGAGAGTTTTTAAACACTTGTTTCAAAGTTAAACTTAATGACGACGCGGCATTGTCCTTAATTCTCAGCTCATCCATTTTTTATTATGATTATTCCATGCATTTAGTTTGCTTGAGCGTATATTATGAACGCACACCAATTTCATTTTCATTTCAACTTGAGTCAGAATATTTTTTTTATTGCTGAGAGTAAATTCCTTGGAATTTAAATGCAGGTGTCATGTTAGTACTTACATATAGGAGAGCAATAGCATGCGAGCTCCACTCCAAACCGGTTCCCCTCCCCTCATCATCGTGTGCCGTATGAAAATAAATGGTAATTATAATTATTGTAGGAGCTTAAATGCTTATTACCTCCTTGAATAAATCTTCCAGCCTTATGCTATTAGTACAATTGAATCTACCCACTAAACTTCTGATACCACGGAAAGAATAATACGGCAGATTACTTTTTTTGTAGAACAGTTTTAGGGTGGGCAATTTACATGAGTTTGTTTCTATTATATATTTACATGTGATAAGATTACGACAAACTACAAACCTATAACCGTTTTGTTTAATACTCCTTTGGTGTATTAGTAGGGTACCGGTACAGGACACAGCTTAGATTTCACATGCAAAAATATGCACCTACCTACCTACCTACGTAGGGACTTGTAAACTGAAATCTGTCTTACAAGATTGACAAGTCACTCTGCCTTTTGGTTTGACTGATATCGATGCCGAATTCATGAGCAGAGAGGTTGAAGGGGAAGCGATCGACAGACTGTGCAAATAAAACATACAAATAGACATAATATCTGTAGATGAGCAGGAGCGATAGGGAAGATAATTGATGTATTTACTATATGCCAAACCTTCAAGATGGATATCAATAGAGTAAATTTGTTGTGAATAGAAAATAGATAGTATGAAAGTATATGTGGAAGGGAAAGAGTACGCACCTTCGGGAGACGCCTGACTGACTTCCATCAATCAGTATGTATGGCTTGTCTTTTGAAGAATACGTATGCA
Organism: Dicyrtomina saundersi; assembly: GCA_034695245.1. Lineage (NCBI taxonomy): Eukaryota > Metazoa > Arthropoda > Collembola > Symphypleona > Dicyrtomidae > Dicyrtomina > Dicyrtomina saundersi. The sequence continues at coordinate 2,817 of JAQFZE010001860.1, read as the reverse complement.
TACTTCGTCCTGTACTGTATTTCCAAGTATTTATTTATACACATAAGGACTATTATCAACATCTGTGCTATCTCTCTCAAATATCCATTTAACAAAGCACAGGGATGCTGTATAATGTATTGTAGCTTGCATTTCGTTTTCGTGATGTCTCTCTCTCTCTCTTAGTCAGCCTGTGTAATCTGTAATCTGTACTATTCAATATTATTTGACCAACCCGTAATGTATGCATGTAGGTAGGGAGGTAGGTACGCAGTACGGAAAGCGAGCACATTTTCACTCGGCTAACTTTCAGTCTTTGTTAATAATAACACTTGTTTTGTGATTTCTATAATGTATCATGCTCCCTAATCGAATCCTGGGGCTACTTTAATTATGCGTTCTAGTTTTCCACTGTGAAATATTCATCATCTATTCTTTTATACCCTCCTCAGAATTAGATCTTTTAGAACATAGGAGTATATGATGACGCGGACAGTTAAAGGCAGGTAGCTTGCTTGAGCAAGAAATCGAAAATAAATTCTTAAACCTATAATAATTATTAGTATATACAGACAGACAGACGAGTTCCTAATTCCCGTCGCGTAGGGGTCATGTAATCAAAAAGTAGCACTTGCATAAAATCTTTCTTACGATTAGTTTAGGATACATCCGGAATAACTATATGCAACCGTGTCCAATTAAAATTTAAAATTCAACACTCACAATTGACAATTTAGACTGACCTATAGCCACTCCCGTCAAATTCCATTTAGCCCATTATACTGTGTAGGTATAAACTTGTGAGGGCGGTGCATGCGGACGCCTTAAAATTCACCTTCTCAAGGAACCGCAGTGAATTCATTAAGCATAATAATGCAACAGGGAAGTATGAATGAGTCCCAAATAAGCCCACAGTTAAGATCTGTGCTTGTCAACCCTATACCTACCGTGCCTTCAAACTTCAAACTTTACACAAAATATACGATGATGATAAAACCCGAGACAATTATGGGCTACATAAGTAAATGCAAAGGGTAAATGCCATACATAAATAAAAATACATGAGAAAAGGTTATTAGATATGAGCTGACGCTCAACCCTCTGTAATTATAAAACTGAAAAGAAAATCATAATATTCATTTTCTTGGTGTATCCATGTCAATGTACAGGACCAGGACTTGGAGCTAATACTAATGTATACGCATAATAATGACAAGGTGCAAGAGCTCATTAGCTACCAATAAAATATCCCAGCGAGATTCACTTTTTTTTTTAAATACCAACGACTTCCTATTGTAAAGTGATAGACAATGACTTTTGGTTCATATATGATTAGTTATTGTTGTACTTGACAGAAAGAGTGTGGACATTTTTTTTGGTACACAAGTGAAAAATTTGAGTCATGCTATTGTTGGTCGTAAAAATACAAATTATACACTGACCAATGCCAAAAATGCAACAAGCAACAAGAAGTGGGCATAAAAGGATATTGAGGTTATTGCTTATTACTTTCCTCTTGGAGGATCTACAATGTATGTGTGTATGTGTCATACCCAGATATGAGGAACCGATCACATGCTATTGGCGATAAACTAAAGGCAGAGCGCAAACTAAATGAACAATCGGTTTTCAAAGTTTATTGACTCTTGACACAGAAATAAATTCAAATCCAATTTTAGATATTCGTCTCAAGTACTAATCAAAGATGACTTGTAATTAGCAAGTAAATTAGAAACTGTCATTCTCCATATGTTTATATGATTTAGAGTACAACCTGGTTATAATGTTTCCTCCTTTTTTTTCAATTACAGTGGTCCTCAGCCACACTAGTCGTTATATTAGCAGTGCTGAGCTGCCGGATGACAGCCGCTGAAAGGAGTAGACGAGATGCTCCTGTTTCATCTTACTCTGTGCCATCCACTAGCTATGGTATTCCCTCAAGCAGCTATGGCTCTCCAGCTCCCAGTTATGGAGCCCCACCATCCTATGGACCCCCTCCAGCCCCATCCTATGGTCCACCACCATCCTCATATGGTCCACCAAAAGCATCCTATGGACCTCCAAAACCATCCTATGGTCCACCACCAAAGCCCGTCTACGGACCACCCAAGGTAAAATATTTAATATCTTGTTTTTTATCATCCAATAAAATTTCGAAATTTCGAAAAATCCAGTGACTCATTTTTGATTTTAATGATTATTACTTGAATCTCTGACAGGGTGGTAGCGGAGGTGGGAAAGGAGGAGGTAGTAACATTATCGGGGATATCGTTGGAGCTAAAGCAGCTATCAAGGGTGCCATTATTGGAGCAATTAAGGCTATCAAAGGAGGAATTATCGCTATCAAAGGAAAGATTATCAAAACTAAGGGAAATATCATTGCTGCCAAGGGCGGGATCATCGAAGGCTTTGGTAAAGGAATCGCTCAAAAGGGTAAAGGTCTCAAAGCCGGTTTAGCCAACATCAACTTCAAAGGCAGCTCAGGCGGCAAAGGAGGATATGGTAATTTTTTACATGGGTTTATACTGAATATTCACTCACTTTTATCACTAAATCATAATATTTGTTTCATAGTTACGAATTACAAAGGCAGGGATAGCTCGCCTTTCTGCATAATATAGCTCCCCTTGTATTTCTTAATATTGAAAGCGAAAGTTTGAAAAAATAGTTGAGAAAAAGTCGGCGAGAAGAACAACTACTACTACCTACTTTAATTCCTCGTGCTATTGATTCTACTGTAGAACAATATCAGCCTATAGTTACATGATTATCAAGTTATACCAATCTAAGATGCAAATTTTTTCTTTTATTCCACACGAATACGCGTCAAAGATCCTC